>JAPKLY010000872.1:1114-19938 GCA_026898435.1 Prunella vulgaris | reverse complement strand
TAAAGAAATTATGACTAGTTATTATTGGAAATTAAATTCTCTATATTATATACACAGACATATATATATATGAGGATATTGAAATTTAATATTTATATATAGGGGCATTGCATATTGGTTCAAAAAAATGACTATATCTACAAATTGATTTACAATATTTGCAACACAAGTATAATTTTTTCCTGCACATAAATATTTTTTTTCTGCACAAAACCAATTTATAATTAGTGTCTATTTTGAGAACTATTTTTATAATTCCCCTTATATAAATACACTACAAAAATGCACAAGTTAGCGATTGTTTCAATTTGGGTCGCTAATTACTGGTATTAACGACCGATTTTGGCTATTGGTCACAATCGAAAAAAAAAAAAGGCGACCGCTTTAGCGATCCTCTTACTTAACGGTCGCTAATTTCGGAGATTAGCTGCCATCTTGGTAATTATCAAACTTAACTGCGTGCAGAGTTTTTTAAATTAATAAGTAGACCGCTCAGAGAGGGTTGCTAAATATACCGCCAAGTTAGCGATCGTTTATGACGGTTGGTAAATTTAAAATATAAATTATAAGACGGTTGCTATTCCACCACCTTTGATCAATGTATTGGAAATGGTTCCAACATTAAAGACTGCCAAATTAGCGACCTTTTTTATGGATTTGCGGTCGTTAATTTTTTTACCCCATCATATATAGGGGACATTAGAAGCAACATATAAAAACACAAATACCCTAAAAGAATAATTACTCGAGGTTCCTGAGATCCGACATGTTTTTAGATTGACACAGTCCTTCCACTCATCCTTCCACGAGATTGGCTCCTCCTTTGCCGTTGGATCTTCTTCATAATAGCATCCTCTACACGTAACATGACATCCGTATGAACATCATGTCATCTGATGGAATGTAAATATTTTATAATTAAACGATGAGTACTGCTCTTTTACCGTTTGGTTTCATACAGTCCCTAGCTGATACTTCACTATTTATATATCGTCGCTCTAATGCTTATTTGGTAGTGCTTGTATACGTGGCTGATATGATCTTGACAGGTTATAGCAACTCACTTCTCGATCAGCTTGTCACTCATCTTGAAGTGCATTTTGCAGTTAAGGGCTTGGGTGCTCTAACTTATTATTTGGGAGTGGAGATTGTTCATTGTCGTGATGATCTGCTTCTCTCTAAATAAAAATACATGATTGACTTGTTACATCATTTTAAAATGAATGGGTCCACTCCTGTTTCCACTCTCATGTTACCCTGCACTAAGCTCATCGTATTGGGTACCGTAGATCCTTCTTAGTATCAGAGTGCAATAGGGGTACTACAATATCGCACACTCACTCGCTCTGACATTGCCTTCGTTGATCGCCTGGCACAATCTATGCTTACTCCCACACTTAATGACTGGCTCACTGTAAAAAGGGTATTTTGCTACTTGAAGGGGTCACTTTTTCATGGCCTTCTCCTCCGTTGCCCCTCATCCCTTACACTAGTAGCTTACTACGACTCGAACTATATGGATCCTCAGTGATGGGAAGTCCACTTCTGCATTTGTGATTTATCTTGCACTACAACAAAAATTGGCTTTCCAGACACTGAAAAGTGTCCCGATTTGTATTTTGTTGGGGCACATATAATTTTAGAGGCACTTATTACATGTGCCTCAAGGTGTAGTGTCCCTAAAGAATTAGGGGCATTTTTTTAAGTGCCTCTATACCAATGGCTCTCTAGACATATATATATGCCCCAAGTTTTATTTTTTGAGGCACATGTGAATGCCCTTTAAAAGGCTTTGAATTCTAATAATAAGTATATTAGGACACTTATTTGTGTCTTTAAATGAAATTTACAGACACTTATTTGTGTCTTTAAATGAAATGTACAGACACTTATTTATGTCATTATATTAACATTAGGGCACATAATGTGTAGCATTAAAATTGTGTATGCCCCTAAATTATAGTCATAAGGCACTTATGTATATATAAGAATGCTTATTTGTGCCTTAAAATGAAAGATAGGGGCACTTATATATGTATAAGAACACTAATTTATGCCCTGATATGAAATATTAGGACATTCATATATATATAAGAACACTTACTTTTGCCTTAATACAAAATATTGAGGCACTTATGAATGTGTAAGGACACATTCTTTTGTCTTAATATAAAATATTGGGACAATTATATGCATATAAGAACACTCAAATGAAATATTAGGATACTTATGTGTCTTCAAATTAAATTTTAGGTCATTTATTTGTGTTTTTAAAAGAAATATCGAGACACATTATGCATTCCTAAATTAAATATCAAGGGGCACTTAAATGTGTTTCAAAGTGATACCTTAAGGCATTTTTTTGTGCATTTAAATTAAATTGGAGACACTTTTATGTGTAGTATAAAAAAATTTGTGCCCCCAAAATTTAAATCAAGGCACTTATATATACCTTGTATGCTAGATCAATGTGTCTCTATTATGAAAAATACAACTAGATTCAAGTATTTCTTAATAATATCATTCATATAAAAAATCATAAAAAAATTATGTCAAATAAAAATGTACTATAAAATTTATAATGTCATATAATAACGAAATATCAAGCAATTCAAACTAGATGTAAAACTCATCTCTTATCAATTATGTCCAAACCACACAAAAACAACTAAAGAGATGTATATTGTTGTTCCACAAAATACGAAAAAAAACTCCCACTTAAATTGTGAAGATCCTTTGTACTTGTTCCACAAATTCTTCCATCAATTTTCATCATCGTCCAAGACAATCTGCATATTGAATAGAGACAAAATAAATATTATAAATCAACAAGTTAACTCAAAATATAGATATCATCAATAATAATGCTTCGATACACAAATAAAACTTAATTTTTTTATTATTGGTGGTTTACTAAAAATCTATCATGTACATAGACCTTAAATCTCTAGCCACATCCTTAGTTTGAAAAATCATTATTCTACTGAAACAAATTTATACACTTATGTACTAAACTAAAAAAAGACAAGCCAATTAAGACCAAGAAAGGTAAATACTTTCATATTCCAAATATTTTGAGCACAAATATTAATTAAAATGGTGATTCAAGATTAACTACATCACTAATTGAATGTATATATGACAATATTTCTAATGAGTCTGACAACAGAGAAAATCCAGAAAGCTAGCAAATTTAGAGGAATAACCATCTTCACCACACACAACACTAGCTTAAGCATTGATCACCAAGAATCTCAAACACAAGACAAAATGAAAGAAAGAACATTTGAATTACTCAGATGACAGAAAATGTGTATAACTAAACTGAATAATACCTGGTTAGCAAACCCCCAAAAGAGAACAGAGATAACTACACTTCCCCAAAGTTCAGCCATGACATAAAACAAACAGAAACTCCATATTTTCAGCACTTGACCCTTTTGCTGTCACCACTAAGACATCCTTGGTATCTCTTAGGATTGGGTAATTAAATAAAATACAAAAGAACATCATCCCAAGTGGTATGATTTTCTTGAAAGTGACCATAACAAGAGAAAAGAAGTTACCAGTGACAAAGGCCAAGCGATCGGTGCTCCAATAGAATCTCCAATTGATTGCATAAGATCAGAAGGATAAATCAACATTTCTTCAGCCCTCAGAATAGATTGAACAACTACCTCACAAATCATGGGCCCAAGGTCTCTACCATTTAGTATAACACCACCTATTGCTCTCAAAATTCCAATTGCAACAGTCTCATTAAGATTACCAAGACTTTTCAATTTTACATATGCTCCAACCTGAAATTTATGGTCTCGTTAATAACAAAATTGACACATGTATAAATTTATATTCATGTAATAAATAATTTAACTTCGTTTGTTTACCCTTATACGAGTTGGATGACTAATTCCTGTAGAACTTTGATGGTTTGAAGATGAAACCGGTGCTCTTTCTGATTGTGATATTGTATGCACCAAAGCTGCCAACTCTTCAACTTTTTCTTTCAATGCTCTTATTTCTTCTTTCTCTTCCATAGATTTTCTATAAAGTGCATCACGACTGGGTCTCCCACCATATATATCAGCTGGTTTCACTCCCATACCATACATGCGTAATCGTCCATCTTTATCCTTGCCCATTATCTTGGCAAAAGTATCATCAGGATCACGCACCATATCAAAATTACTTGAATTATCATCATTTTGTGTAGCTAGCTCTTTCATCTTTTCCTATAACAAAAGAAATATGATAAGTGTGTTAAAATTAATTAAGATATCATGTTATAAATGAAAGAAATTTAATTTTTATTAGAATATATGTTAACTTACAATTGCCTCTTGAACTGCCTCACTCATGGGCGACCCATCTGAAGGATTACAACACCTCTCGAATAACTCAGCTCTAGTGGGATACCTACCCATATGTTCATTCTACAATAAATTGTGTCCAATATTACAGTAAGTTTATGGTATTAGAATTTAACATATATATATAATTTCAATTATATTAGGGGAGAATATTACCATAATTTCCCTCACAACTGCATAACTTCTTTTGCCCATTCGATGAAGAATCTCTAACTTAGCACGAGCTTCTTTTTTCTTTTCACTAAGTTGCTAAAGTACCCAAAGAAAAAGTAATATCTTGAAGACATACATAACAAATAAAATATGACACGTAAAATATGATATTGTACCTGTGCTTTTTCAGTAAACCAATAATCAAGTATATGTTTATACTGGTCGGGATTTACCCTTTCAGGTACATCGAGCAGCTGTTCTTCAACGGGCACACTTGGATCAAAGTTTGAATTCTTCAATTGGCACTTCCAATTTCTCCATTTGTGGTTGATTGATTGCAAGATAAAAGTGTCGCTCCCAGGTTTTAGATTAAACCTTGACTAAAAATAGATAAAAAGAATAATAGTTACAAGTTCAATAATACATACTAATAAAAAAATTCAGGTGGACACCAACCTTCACTTCTCGAAGCATGTCTTCCTTGTAAGAGCGTGGCATCAATCGCCAATCTTTGAAATTTAATGGACAAAATGATCCATTCCTTGCAATGGTACCTAAAAAAACAAGTTAGATGAAGAAGCTTCCCCATGTGCAGTCCAAATTGTATAGCCCTTCATAAAGCCATCAACTATCAAATGTTCATTTGCAGTTTCTCTATTTACCCACTTTGCATTCTTACAGTGTTTGCATGGGCATATTATAATGCCCCCGAGACTTACATTATCGAAGGCCATATCAAGAAATTTATCCAACCCTGTTTTATATTCAGCTGATAACCTATGTTTTTGCATCCAACTCTTATCCATTAGGAACCTACTAAAAGAAAGTCTCATATTAATTATTTAACGCTGCAGGGATATAGTCTAATATAAGGAAAGAAGAGAGACTACTCACGATATGATATTTGGATTGAAGGAAGTTCCAAATTATGCAATGATATATTCTTGAGTCCAAGCTCCAAACTGCATGCATGATAAATATAACTCAAAGTCAAAAATAATTTATCTAATGCTACAAGAAAATGCAAGAAAAAATATACATAATTCATAATTCATAATTCAGTTAGCTATATATCAAAAAAGTAAAATGTTGCAGGAGACTAAATAATCTATTAAATTTTAGGGACTAAGGCTGCTGCAGACCAAAAGAATATTATTAATGCTAAACCCCCTGCTGCCAAGTGAGTTCCCTTACAACTGATGAATTAATTAATGCTCACTGTCAGCTTAATTAATTAATAATTTATGTTATATTTTTTGTGTTGATATTAATGCTATATATGAAATATTGAATCATGCAAACTTATTTTTATAATTCAGAAAGGGGGTTGAAGAATTAATTAATTATATAAAATTGTCAAAATACAACTTCAATATTTTTTCGTAATTATATATATATATATGTATATATAAATGTAATAATTTACTTCTTAATATGCTGAACAAATTTCATACATTTAGGATTTCTTTGATTGTGATAATTTTTTCTTTGACTAGATTAAATATATATAATTCATATATATATAAACTAGCTCGTCTGAAAAAATGTGTTATATCATTAAAAAAATATAAATTATTTGATCAAAGAATGTTAATTTAAGAGAGTACATATCATTTTTACTAAACAATAAACTATCCTACAGAAAAGTACTGTAAATTGGTGAAATAAATTTTATGCTATGTATATATACTGTTATTCTTTAATTTTGAGGAACTTATGGGGACTCAGTATTACACCAAGACTAAAGAGGGGAACGTGGATGTAGCAATGGCACTAATTTCTCAACACACCCAGGGGAATTTTCAGTACAAAACACAAGACAAGCAGTGCAAAACAAAACCAAATAGCAAAGTTGGGACCTGGACAGAAGAAAATTAAGCTTGTGCTCTGGAACGATGGGCTACTCTTACGATGACTTCAAATGGAGAGCTGTTGGGGGGAAACAAACAATGCATGTAAGTTGGTATCCAAAGAGAAGAGCAACAGGACATTTCATATTTGTCCCCTTTTTGGTAAATCACTGAACCTCATAAACAATCACAACAAAATAGTACTCAATCATGCAACAAATCCCAAGTAATTTTCAAAATAAAAACAGTGGCATATCAAAATTTACAAGAAAAAATCACAAACGTGTAGGATGAGCAGTATTAACCATTAACACAAGAGTTAATTAGTAATAAATTCCCAAAAAACTAATAATGACTGTTAATTTTCCCACTAAAATTATATTATCAAATCGGATACATAATTTCTAAAACAATTCACCATTGATTCCATACAGTGATTTGACTAGAACAAAAAAATAAGGGAAACAAACACCAAATACGAATAGCGAAGTTGAATAGTGCAGATGTTTTTTCACATGCAATTTTAACAAAGACATATAAGGCATCTTCATATAAAGAAAATAAAACCAGTAAACATTACTGTAGAAACATGAGAAAATATATTCGCAACAACAAAAATAGGACTCTCAATTCATCATAGTTGTAGTACTAAACATAATGTATTGTTCAGAAGGGGACTCAACAACATAACCAGTAGTCTAAGAAAATAGAAAACACAAAAAAGTACAGCAAGTAAAAATTGCAGCAGTGAGATGTAGGCAGGCAGTGAAAATAGAATTGCTTTTATTAGCTCCACCATTCACTTGCTATCTCTTATGTAGCTTATCAGCCAGTATCTACAAATCGATATCGCTTTTGCTGCATAATTTAAATGGCCTTCCAAACTGAGAACTTAGAATTGCTTTTATACCAAAAAAGTTAACACTATGTTTCTGGAGATATCCATCATTGAACTCCCAATTAAGAAAACAAATCTTTTCATGAGTTCAATTAAATATTAATATTGTTGGCTATCAAAACAGAAGAAATTGAGAAATTTGATATTCTAATTACATTTCTACTATAAAAGTGGCTTGAATTTGCACGATATTCATACTGATGGAAACTTACACGGCTGTATGATTTTCATCAGCTGAATTGTGCATTTGATCACAATAGTTACAACAAATTCACCATTTTGCTTAAACACAGGGAAGATCTCCCACTTTGAACAATACAATACAGAGGATAAGCACATAAATAAACACTCAATCACAACCCTAAAATTAATATATAAGAAACAGAACATTTGACCTCAACAGAAGCTAAAATCACACCTTTAACTAACATCAAAGGCGACAACTAAAAATGTTTCTCAAGCAAAAAATCCCAGTGAAATAAGCAACAGGGTTTGCTCACTAATCGACGAGGCTGGTTTTTCATAAATGAGGAGAATGAAGAGGGGAACGTGGATGTAGCAATGGCACTAATTTCTCAACACACCCAGGGGAATTTTCAGTACAAAACACAAGACAGGCAGTGCAAAACAAAACCAAATAGCAAAGTTGGGACCTACACAGAAGAATATTAAGCCTGTCCTTCAGATCCTAGGTTTCTAGCAGATGCAAAAGTTAGCATAAACCAGTCAGGACCAACTGAAGGCGACTCATCCTCAGACCGTACAAAATAAGAGTAGGCCGAGCCTCCCTGCCTTTTTTGTCTGAGCAAAAAGTTACACACTATCATGTTTCATACTCTGTTTTAGAGTTCCATTGATTAAGTATCCTGTTTTATGGTCAAGAAATGGGTATAAATTTTAGAATTATTTGTTGTAGGGATATGAGGGAGTGAATGATATGCCGAGTCGGAGCCGAGTTGCTATAGGGGTAAAGAAAATGGGGGAACTTGATCTGAAAGCCTTCATCAAGGCATGCCAGAAAAGGTGCAGCAGCCCTAAAAAATACTAAGGTTTTAACATCATTGCATTACTATAAACCATACTAAGATCTCACCTTATTTTAGCTGTGCAGCACAATCAAACTTATACAAAGTTACTGAAAATCTAAATTCTTCAATCTCATATCATAAACAATAAACTCCTAAACCTTAAAGCTAGCATTCATTGCATCACGCACAATTTCACCGTACAAAAAATCAACAGAAGTGAAAAATTTCGAATTTCCACAACTGCACCAGCATTGTCACCTACTCGTTACAATCACCTACTTCAATCAAAATATCAAAACCCTAAACTAAATTCCAAAGCAGTTAAAGATGGTCAAACAAGCTCTCCACACAGTCCAACATTAAATCCAAAAAAGCCGATAACCAGAACACAATCATACACAAGATCAGAGTTCACCGACAGAACATCCCCTCGGAAAAACAACATCTACGCTGAATTACCGAAGACAGATTATAACAGAATCCAGCGTTTAGCAAACTGAAACTGCCGATCAACTCTAGTTAAACAAAAAAAAAATTGATCATCTGCAAAAATTAGATCAGATTACCTGGCGGAGGATCACGATTACATGCGAGAAGAGCACCGTCGTCTGTCGATTGTGAAATTGGGTTTTGGAAAGAGAGAGAAAGCAAAGTAGAACACCAAATCAGATAACATATACCCAAAATTGTCACCAAATAAAACTAAAAACCTAACAGCTCAAAAACCTCAGTTAGACTACAAAACTCATAAACAATTGATTTTCCACAGTAACTCTTATAAACGACATTCTTGCCCAAAAAAACCTAGTTCAAAATTCAATCAATTGGCAACAATTCAAATTCCTAATGCTAAATGAGATCCAATGAGGTCAGAACCCTAGACTACAAAACTCACAAACGATTGATTATCCATCTTCGCAGTTCTATTATGCATTTATCAATCATAACCGCGAATAACTGTGAATACATTAAACAAACAAACAACTCAAGAGAAATATACAAAAACTCACCGCGAAATAACAAGAGACTGGAATTGGGGACTCCTCCTGCTCAGAAGCCAGAAATCGGCGACTCTAATTTGCTCTAATCGAGGACTCTAATGGACGGAATAGTGAGCATGATTGGGGATGAAAATTGGACACAGTGGATAAAAAATTACTGGGAGGGAGATCAGAATTGTTGAAGGAAAAATGAAAAGGCTGGGTGGAAGATGAAGTGAGCAATCCAGAATTATGCCCTAGTTTCTTCTTCACGCGGGAATAGTTTTAATCTCATTGCCTAATCTTAATTTTGATAATAATTCATTTAAGTCACTCTAAATATTAAAATTAATTAGCAAACTTGATTAAGTGTCTCAATGACAATAGTTTGAGACATTTATCCAAAAATGCCCCCAAAAAAGTGTCGCAGTATTCACTTTTTGTTGTAGTGTTGCCCCGAATCCAATCTCTTGGAGATCACGAGAGCAGAAGGGAGTCGGCAGATCTTCCACAGAGGCAGAGTATCGATCCCCTACCTCGACCACCTCAGAGGTGTGCTGGATTACTCATTTATAAAAAGAGCTCGTGATTTGTTTATAATCGCCACTTCGCCTTTTATGTGATAGTGTTGGTGCTACTCGCCTTGCACTTTATCCGGTCATGCATGAAATGCTAAATGATTTTAACTAATTAATTGCTTTTGCATTTCTGAATGTTGTTGGGATAAAATTATATATTTTGCTAGAAACAAGCTTTGTTGGATGAATTTGGTGCCCTCATCAACAACCAGACACGGGAATTGACTCCAAGTAATCCTGATTTGCACCTCAATACTACTAAGTGGTTGTTCCGAAACAAGTTTAACAAAGATGGTTCAATTGAAAGGCTTAAAGCAAGGCTAGGGTTAGGGCTTTCAACAACTATTGGCATCGACAACTTTCAGTACTGTCCTCAAGCCTCAAACTTTAAGGTTTGTCTGTCTTCAACCCGGCTATTACAAAGCGCTGGACAATACAACAAGTTAATATAAATAATGCATTCCACAAAGGGGATCTCAAAGAGACAATGCACATTGAACAGCCTGAGGGTTTCATAATCCAGACAAACCACATAATGTGTGCAAGCTCAAGAAGGCTCTTCATGGCTTTAAATAGGCTCGTAAAGTCTGGTATGACACATTAAAGTCATTTCTCATCACGTCTGGTTTTCAGCACTCACATGCATTGATTACTAGGGTGACACTACCATGATTCAAAAGTTAACCACTAATCTAAATAAAAAATTCTCTCTTAAGCATTTGTGTGAGGTCAACTACTTTCTTGGCCTGGAAACTCAAGTCACTCCATCCTTCATAAAACCCACTCAATCCAAGTGCATTATGACCTTCTCTCAAAACAAATCTCCTACACAACAAAGATAAACTCCTTTTCCTAGTTAGATATTCTCTTTTTATGACAACCCTCATCCCTCTGATCCAACGCTCTATAGAAGTGTGATTTGAGCTCTCCAATATCTCACCATTACTTGTCCTGATATTTCTTTCTCAGTCAATAAGTCCTCTCAATACAAAAAACATCCCACTAAAAATCACTAAAAGTTTGTGCAAACGATTACTTAGATATCTTAAAGGTTCTATATCTTGTGGATTGTGCTTATTTCTTGTGTCTCTTTTTAGTTACGTGGTTTTGGGAATGGGAATTATGTTCTAACCGAGGATCAAATGGATGATGTTCTAACAAAACCCTTCTTCCTAAATTTCCGAAGCTTTCTTTGTAGCTTGGTGTTAGTGACGATTTTGGATAACCATTTTTTGGAGCAAATTGCATGCAAGCCTCTCTCCTCACTTATATACAGTTGTAATCAAAACTGGAGTGATTTTTGTGTGCACCCGGTACACCCAAAATCAATTTAAGTAATTACCAGCATACAACCTCACTCCCCCGTTCCTTTCCCAAATTTTCCCCCACTTCATACTCGACTCAGAGGTACTCAACGCACAGTCTGGTAGATATGGTGGTGGAACAGCTCGAGTAGCTATGAAACCGTCGTAGAGTTCGTGTCGCCTCAAGCAAGTATGAGGATTTTTACATAAATGATTGTGCCTTTCTGGCCTCAACTTCTGTTGACTTATCTATAACATTGAATCGTGCTGGTTATAAGAAATTAGAATCGTGCTGGGTACAAGAAATTAGAAGGGGTTAACTACGCTAATTTATCTAGAATTGTATGGAAGCGTTGGTAGAAGGGTTGTATAATTTTGGGTTGGTTGATTTCTTCGGATCCATCGAAGATGGGTGTTAGATGGTGATGGCGGTGCAACAAGAGATTTTATCAGATTTAGTGGCAGGTGTGGTTATGATGAAGGTAATAAAAATGAGTATATCCAAAAACCAATTTATAATATCGGAAAAACAATTGAGTAATACCCAAAGAACAACTGAATAATATTCCATGCTATATTTAATAATACTCCAAGAGCAACTAGGATGCCCGAAAAATAAGTTCGTAATATCCCAAGAAAAACTCACTAATAACCTAATAGAACAAGTCTAAGTATTACCCAAAGAACAAGTTAGTAATAACTCAATAACAACTAAATAATATCTCAATAACAAGTCTAAGTAATACCCCAATTGCTAATACTTGAAGAACAATTTACTAACATATTAAGAATAACTTAGCAACATTCGAAGAACAATTTAGTAATACATGAAAAACAAGTCACTAATACTCCAATTGTTAAAATAACAAATAGTGCGGTATTTTTAAAAAATTAAATTTAAAATCAAGGGGCATGGTATGCATCCAATTGGACAGAAGTTTTTGTGTCAAAGCTGTTAGGAAGGTAGGAAAGGCGGTTACTTAGTTAGTTAAAAATTTGTTAATTGTAATCGAATTAGTTATGCTTAGCTAGCTTGATTAGTAAGTCATTCTCACTATGTATAAATATTTAAGTTGTACACATTTTCAAGAAAGAAAAAAAATCACAAATTATTCAACAAAATAATTAGTCATACACTAAAAAAAAAAAGAAAAGAAAAGAAGAAGCTTGAATTAAAGACAAATATTTTGAGACGGTCTAAATAGCCGTCTTTAATTCTTGAATTTGAGACGGCTACAAGGTTTTGATCTTGTTGATGAAATTAGGGATGACATGTATCCCTAATATGAATGTAAGAGCGACAGTTGCAACCGTTGCTGATTCAACACATCATAATTAGTTGAACTGTGCAAGTCAAGTGCTCTTTTTAATACGAGTGAGTCTTGGGTGTATCCCGTACACCTAAAATTGATTCTCAATTTTTAATTCAATTTTAATACCCCTGTGGAATTTTCACAAAGTTTTAAAGACATAATTATGCAATTTCCACAGGTTCGCTGTCTAAGTATGAATTCGCTCAACTTATCTTGAAGGTTGGAACACGTTATATAACATAAGCAAAACAATTAATGAGTTCACCCTTGGTTTGTGGAAACTAATGGCTGACGTTAATATTTTGCAATCATTTTGCATGCGATTAATTTTGAGAAAAGATATGTGGAACATCATATGCCCCTAAATCCTCCACAACACAACCATAGACCTCAGGCTTTTCCACCATAGCTTGGGTTGCTGTACACTTGTTATGTATTCTCAATTTCGCTGATTGATTTCGATCTGAAATTCAATTTTAGAAGAATAGATCTATTCCAGGAGAATTTTGATTGATGAGTATGAATTTATTTTGTTTAATTTTGAGTGGATTTGTTAGATGAATTGTCATTGATTGATATTTTTTGGATTGATTTGGTTTTTAATATCAACGAATCTGTTTAACTTCATATTCTTCATCTTCATCGCATAGATTTTCTAATTGTTTTTTAATATTATTTGTCTTTGTAGAATCAGAGAGCTCTCATTCAAAGAAGGCAGAACCTAAAGATAAAATTCAGAAATCCAACTCTATAATACGCGAAGAACAATTTATAATACCCGATTAATAATTAATTATAATACCCAAAAAACAATTTATAAATAAATAATTAATAAATGGGTAATACCTAAAGAATAATTTATAATACCCCAAGAACAATTCACCAATACCCAATTACAAGTCTAAGTAATACCCAAGAACAACCCACCAATACCCCAAATATTAGAGGACCGTTAAGAATGAACCGGATAAGGCCCTAACCCATTTAGCCCGAAGCCCGTTAGGGCTGGCCCTATAGGGTTAGGGCTAGCCCGTTTAACATCGCTACAAGGAACAAGTTTAAGTAATACCCCAAAAACAACTCATTAATATTCCAAGGACAAGTCTAAGTAATATCCCAAGAACAACTCCCCAACACCCCAGAAACAAGTCTAAATAAATACATCAAGAACAACTCATCAATACCCATGAACAAATCTAAGTAATTACCTCAATAACAAATATAAGTAAATACCTCGAAAACAACACACTAAATACTCGAAGAACAATTTTATTACAATTCATGAAGAACAAGTCACTAGTACCTCAGTTGCCAAAAAAATATATAGTGCGGTCTATACTGTGTGTTTTTTAAAATTCAAAATTAAAATTAAAATTCAAGTGCATGGTATGTGATCACAAAAACTTGTGTTTTAATAATATCAACTATTCTCACAAACAATTGCAAGTGAAAACACTTTCACTAATCAGGGAATTTTTTTTATTTTTTTTGAAGAAAAACAACTTATATTATTCAAAATACATTTATGTTGTATGATACACACAATGTGATGTAGATAGAATTAAATGTATTTAGTTATTAGCATTATTATTATTTATATTTCTTAGAGTTTAGGATTTTATTTAATTATTATTTATTTGTTATTGGGTCGGGCTTTTAGGGCTTTAAGGCCTGAAACCCTAAGTAGTTTTATTATAAATAGGAGCTTTATGTTCAATGTATGGGAGCTGATTTGATTATGAATTAAAGTTTTAGAGTGTTATCCCTTATTTTCATGTTCTGCGCTTTCGCCTGAACGTGGGGTACCGGACCCAGGAAGCGAGTGTTCGCGTGGGTCGTTATGCGAAGGCGTCACTGGCGTTGAGCGGCCAGGGGTAGGGATTTGAAATGCAGGCCTGCGGGGCATTTGATGTTCGACAAGAACAGCACGTTGGTGGGCCTCTGAAACAGTTGCTGGCGTGAACAGACGGATGGTGTCACGAATGGGTTTGGTCAAGCCGCCGACGTAACGGGCGACGAGTTGTGACGGCGTGTCCCGGATATCCAATCGGGACTGGAAGCGATAGAATTCCTCTGTGTAGGAATCAACAGATCGAGATCCCTGAGATAGTGCCAGGAATTGTTGAAACAAAATTGATGCGTGATTGTATGGTAGAAATTCTCTCTCCAGATATTTGCGGAATTTAACCTACGTTCGAATTTTGGGCTTCCGATCGCGAGTACGCGTCACCTTCAACTGCTGCCACCATGAAGACGCGCGGCCCCGGAAGCGAGTTGCCACTAACGATACACGGCGGTCGTCGGGGACGGCTTTGAAATCCAAAAGATCTTCCACAACAGCGATCTAATCAAGAAATTCACATGGATCAAGGGCTCCAGTAAATTCGGGAATGTCCAATTTGAAGCCGGACTCCCAACACCGATCGTCTTTTAGCCGGCCGCGAGGAGCGCACGCTAGAGGTGCAAAGGGATTCACATCAGACATAGTTTCATCCTCATCCGAAATTCCAGCGTCAGGATTGACCAAGGGAGGCGGCGGACTCCCACATTATCGCATGAGTCCTGTTGAACATGAGGAGTTACTGCGTCAAGTGGAAGAGCTATTATCTCGTGGTGACGTTCGAGAAAGCTTGAGTCCATGTGCGGTTCCTGCATTACTTGTACCCAAGAAAGACTCTTCTTGGAGGATGTGTGTTGATAGCCGGGCTATCAACAGGATTACGGTCCGTTATCATTTTCCAATTCCCCGTCTGGATGATTTGCTTGATCAGTTATGTGGTGCTTCTGTTCTAGTAAACTGGATCTTCGCAGTAGTTATCATCAGATACGGATTTGGCCTGGGGACGAGTGGAAGACTGCCTTCAAAACCCGTGAAGGCTTGTTTGAGTGGCTTGTGATGCCTTTCGGCTTGTCTAATGCGCCGAGTACCTTTACACGCATTATGAACCAGACACTTCGGTCTTTGATTGGCACATGTGCAGTGGTGTATTTTGATTATATCTTAGTGTATAGCCATACCTTGAGTGACCACATTGATCATCTTCGCGTTGTTTTGGATATTCTGCGGGTGGAACAGTTCTTTGCTGCCCCAAAGATGTGTATTTTCGAGGTATCTTTGGTACTTTTCTTGGGTTATATTATTTCAGCGGAGGGGATTCGTGTTGACGATTCTAAGATTAATTCTATTCGTCATTGGCCATCCCCTACTACTGTGACGGAGGCACGGAGTTTTCATGGGCTTGCGTCATTTTATCGTCGCTTTATTGCTCATTTCAGTCCCATCATGGCCCCTGTGACGGATTGTATTAGCTCAAAACCTTTTGTATGGACTCCTGCGGCGGAATCTGCATTTCGCCTCACTAAGGAGCGCCTGATTTCTGCTCCGGTTCTCATCCTTCCGAACTTTGAACAACCTTTTGAGCTTTCGTGTGATGCGTTGAAGACTGGTATTGGGGCGGTACTTAGTCAGGGGGGTCGCCCTGTTGCATTCTTCAGTGAGAAGCTATCCGGGTCTCGCAGTCGGTATAGCACTTATGATGTAGAGTTCTATGCAATCGTCCGAGCGGTGCGACATTGGTGACATTATTTATTTCAGCATGAGTTTGTCTTGTTCTCTGATCATGAGGTCTTGCGGCACCTAGCCTCATAGGATAATTTGTCCGACCGACATGCTTCATGGGTGGCTTATCTACAACAGTTCACCTTTGTACTGAAACACCGGTCACGAACATCGAACAGGATGGCGGATGCTTTGAGCCGTCATGCTTTAGTAGTATCTGATCTTCGGGTTTCTGTTCCAAGATTAGAATTATTGGTGGAGGCTTATGCAGATGATCCATTTTTTTCCCGCATCCTAGCAGGTATTGCTGCAGGAGACGCTACTGATTTTGTCTCGGTTGATGGCTTTCTTTTCAAAGGCACCCACCTTTGTATTCCTGATACGAGCCTTCACCTTCGGCTTGTTGCTGAGTTACTTACTGCTGGACATGTTGGCAGGGATAGATCGATTGAGCTCGTTGAACGCTCTTACTTTTGGCCTACTCTCCGGCGTGATGTGTCACTCTTTGTTTCTCGTTGTCGTATCTGCCAGGTGTCCAAGGGGACTGCCACTAATGCAGGCCTTTATCACCCATTGCCCGTTCCGAGAGCTACTTGGGAGGCTATTAGTATGAATTTTGTCCTCGGTTTACCCCTTACTCAGCGGGGACATGATTCCATTTTTGTGGTGGTGGACCGTTTCTCCAAAATGGTACACTTCATTCCTTGTCGGAAGACGGCTGATGCTGTGAAGGTGACCAACCTATTTTTTCGAGAGGTATATCGTCTGCATGGCCTTCCATCTTCTATTGTTTCTGACATGGATACTCGTTTTCTAAGTTTCTTTTGGAAGAGCTTATGGCGTATGGCAAATACGCGTCTTGATTATAGCAGCGCCTATCACCCTCAGACGGATGGTCAAACGGGGTGGTTAACCGTTCTTTGGGCAATTTGCTACGTTGTCTTGTGGGGGAAAACATATGCTCTTGGGATATTCAGTTGAGCCAGGCCGAGTTTGCACATAACTCTGCCATGAGTCGGACCACGGGCCTTGCTCCTTTTCAAATTATTTATGCAGTGGTTCCTCGGGGACCTGCGGATTTGATGTCTTTGCCTTCCCCAGTGAGGGTTGATGGCAGTGGACATGATCGATGCACTTTGAGCCACTCATCGGGCTACTTATGATTAGTTGGTGGCATCCAATACGGGATACAAGGCTACCGCAGATAAGCATCGTCGGGCTTTGGAGTTTGAGCCAGGGGATTATGTTTGGGTTGTTTTGACTCGTGATCGTTATCCTCCTCATGAGTACAACAAATTAGCTGCTAGGAAAATTGGACCCCTGAAGATACTTGAGAAAATCAACCCCAACGCATATCGTTTGCGACTGCCTTCACATTTCCGTACTTCGGACGTTTTTAATGTGAAGCATTTGATTCCATTCCCGGGCGACAATGATGAAGATGACACTGTTGGTTCCGGTTCGAGGTCGAACCTTTTCTTGGTGAGGGAGAATGATGTGGCAACGGTCTCAATTGATTATATGGAGACCCGTGATCGCGTGTTCAAGCCCAAGGTTTAAGATTGAAGACAATTATGTTATATATTTTATTTGTTTAAAATAAAGCCCATAGACTTATGTTTATTTTTGGTTTCTTGTATGGGCCTAGAGGTAGTATTTATATTACGAGTGAAAACTTTGAAAGGGTTGTTGATTTTGATTGTTGAATAAGAACTTTGAAACGACACCTAGTATAAGTAATATCAAGGTGATCGTATTCTTGTGTTAAGCTTCCGCTACGTCACAATGCATACAATACAAGGCTTTGTGATTTTTATACGAAAAAAAAAAAGTAGCATATAAAAGCAAAAATTATTAACCAAATTGTCAAAAAATGCATAAACTTTCATATTATAATTAAGGTATATACTTAAAATAAGTACGTTTAGTGATTATCAAAAGGTACTTGTATTTATATATATTTTATTAATTTATTTTATATTTAAAAGCTTGGGTTTGTTTATGATTAAAAATGTCGGCTGAACCCACAAGGATTAATTTCAATTTTATTCGGGCTGGAGAAATGCAATGAAGGCTACTTTTAAAGAAAGGTTCTTGCATTGAAAAATGTAATTAAGACGCAAGAAGAAAAAAAAAATATAAGTGAAAACATGGACATTTTCTTAGATAACATGACCTAAATTGTAATTAGGCATTTTGCTTTGTAATTATTTAAAACCAAGTCAAATTAAGATTTTCGAATGTAATTATATGTAAATGAAACAAATGCAAATTATAATTGTATGCTGATAAAACTCATTAATGAAGATTTGAAATAAAGAGATTAAGGAGGCTGCAGGATTAATTAACGTACCACTTAAACCGTTGTCGGAGAGGTCTAATGCGCGGAGTCTCGTCATGTTGCCAATTTCAGATGGTATTTTTCCATGTAGCTTGTTTAGTCCTAGTGAAATAACTGTCAAGGATGATATATTGAAAATGGATGCAGGTATGGTGCCACTCAACTTATTATATCCCATCCGCAGGAATTCTAAGTTGTCCAACCCCCCAAACTCTTCTGGAATATTACCTGCACTCACATTGTAAACATATCCATAAACATTTGAGATTGTAAATTGTTAAACTATTATTTCAATATGCCTATGAAATTTCTAAGAAATGCTTCGTGTTAAGTTTGTTGTCACTTAGCGTATCAAGGATGATATATTGAAAACGGATCCAGACTTGATGTTTAATGTGAACTTATAATTCTATATTTGATGAGATGGTCTAACACAAATTTTTTAAATTT
>JAPKLY010000871.1:18657-109570 GCA_026898435.1 Prunella vulgaris | reverse complement strand
TCTACTCTTATTCCCATTTCCATCATATCCATCCTTGCATTGTAACCATCCTTGGACTTCTTATCAGCTAATAAAGTGTTGACCAAGCTGGCACAAACATTCTTCTCAGTGTGCATTAGATCAATGAAGTGTCTAACATACAACTCTTTCCAATATGGCAGTTGAAAGAAAATTGATTCTTTCTTCCAACCGCTAGTGGGGACACTCTTTGCAAATTTTTTCCCGTACTGTGTGTTGATCTTCTTCATCTCATTCAACACATCTGAACCTGACAATAAACGTGGTGCTTCACGAACCTCAACTCTGCCGTTAAATTCATCGGTCATTGTTCTGTACCTATGCATTGGGTCCAACCACCTCCTGTGTCCCATATAGACTGACTTCTTACAGTAACTCAATCGAATATGATCAGTGTTGTTGGTACAACAAGGACATGCATCAACTCCCTTCACACTATATCCAGATAGATTCCCGTAAGCGGGAAAGTCATTGATAGTCCCAAACAACATGGCTTTCAGCTTGAAATTCTCCTTTCTATAAGCATCATAAACATCGACACCCTCATCCCACAGCAGCTTCAAGTCCTCTATCAAAGGAGCCAAATATACATCTATGTCATTACCAGGTTGTTTAGGTCCTGATATCAACATGGACAACATCATGTAAGTACGCTTCATACACAACGATGGTGAAAGGTTATAAACCATCAAAATCACTGGCCAAGTACTGTGGTTGGTACTTTGAATACCGAATGGATTCATTCCGTCAGTTGAGAGTGCAAGACGCAAGTGTCATGGCTCGTTGCCAAATTCTGGATGTCTCACATCGAATGTCTTCCACTGGGGTGAATCGGCAGGATGTCTTAGCAATCCATCCTGGATTCTATCATCATGATGCCAGGACAAATATCTAGCATCCACAGCGCTACTATACATTCTCCTGAATCTTGGTATTATTGGGAAATACCACATCACATTTGAAGGAGAATTATTACTCATATATCGCTTCTTACCACACTTGGGACATTCAACGAGATCTGCATACTTCTTACGAAATAAGACACAATCACCTGGGCAAGCATGAATTTTTTGATGTGTTAGCCCGATGGACCTGAGCATTTGCTTAGCATCATATGCTCTCGTAGGCAGTACATTCTCATCAGGCAATAGACCACTAACCGCTTCAAGCATATCAGTAAAGCACACATCAGACAATTGGTGAGCTGCCTTTAGATTGAATAATATCAATACAGCTGACAGTTTTGTTGCCCTCTTACACCCGGGCCAAAGAGGTAATCCAGCGTCATCTCTTAACTTCTCAGACATATAAAGATGATCTCCGAGATTATCGTCATCCCCACTAGATGAATCAACACTCGGTGCATCTCCAAAACTATCGGCATCCATTGTGTCTTCAAACCTAAAGTCAGCTCCTAGGTTACTTGAGCTACATTCACCTATTCTCTCACCATGATATGTCCAAACGGTATATGATTTATCAATACCGTGAATCATCAGGTGATCGAACAAATTTTCTCGACCACTAACGGATTTCCCATTCATACATTTCCAACACGGACATGAAATGTACCGAGGGTCGTTGCAGTATCTCATTGCATGATTACAAAATTCTTCTACCCCATTCCTATACTCATCTGATAATCGATCTGCTTTAATCCACTTTCGATCCATATAGAACTAAAGATGCCTATGAAATAATAATATGATTGTCATACATTTATTCAAATTCTTTTAAAAGTTTGAACACTTAATCCATTTGGTATTATTGGGACCCTACTAATATTCCTAGTCATATACTTTGACTCTACATATATATTCTAACTAAATATTAATATTTTTTAAAAATTTCGGCAGAATTTCGTTTAGATTTTATCATAATCCCCATTTCATCAACATCCTAGTGCATCCATTTCCGATTTAATTAAAAATAATCAAATCGGAACGCACATTCTACAGCAAACAACAACCAACAATTATTTCCCAACTCCACATCAACTACATTATTATACAATAAAATTATAATATTCAAACATAGATCGAACATCGATCATCATATAGTTAATCGTGGATCGAACATCGATCATCATACTTTTAAAATTGAAATAAAATTCTACCATGCTAATTAATACTTATTTATTTAAAAAGTAAACTTACGATGATAGTGAATACAAATGATATCAATGAATCCGATCGAGTCACTTGTTCAAATGTATCACCTACAATTACAAAAACAAAATTCAGAAAAAAAAAAAGATATTATTAAATGTATCACCTAAGATTTAAAAATAAATTAAAATTAAAATGTGAATAAAATTAAAAAACTTACCTCCGGCAGCCGTGGGGACAAGGTGGCGGCCCGGCGGCGGTTGGGAAGAGGTGGCGGCTCCCGGCGCCGCGTTTCCGGCAACTGTATATATATATATATTAATAATTGTATATATATACATATAAGATTTAATCGTATATATATATATTAATAACTGTACATATATATAATAATTTCTTCTTACCGGCACTGAGGCAGGCGACGGCGGCACTGAGGCGGCGGCGCTGAGGCAGGAGGCGGCGCTGAGGCAGGCGGCGGCGCTGAGGCAGGAGGCGGCGCTGAGGCTATTTTGGGGGAGGGGGAAAATTTTGGAGAAGGCGCGAATAAGAAAATTAAATTGGGGAAGAATATATTACCTAGGTTTAAAACCACTTGCAGTGCGGTTTTTGACCGCACTCACTCAACTACTTGCAGTGCGGTTTTTGACCGCTCTCAGATAGGCACTTGCAGTGCGGTTTTTGACCGCTCTGACTTATAGAGCGGTCGAAAACCGCTTTAATTAAAGCGATTCCGAATCCTTTTCTTTTTCTTTTTTTTTAATTCTTAATAAACTGCATTTTACTTGTAGAGCGGTTAATAACCGCTCTACAAGTGTTTTTTTTTTTCTTGTCAAAACCGCTCTCCAAGTGAGCACTTGGAGAGCGGTTTTGACAAGGGCTCTCCAAGTAGAGCTCTGCAAGCCTCAATGTGTAGTAGTGAGTTTATGAAAATACTCGTATCACTCTCATTCTCTTATATAAGAAGTTAAAATGTTTTTGTCAAATACACTACCCTATATAACACACGATAAAAAATTGGTAGAAGACGTTACCGTCGTTAGCCTCCATCGGTGCCGTAGCTTTTGTCGCTGTCCCAGCTGTCGCAACACCGGAGCCGTCCTCACCGCCGCTACAATGGATTTAGTTAAATTTTGTAGTTTATATCTTTTTGAATGTATATTGTTTAGGGTTTAGGGTTGAATCTTTTGAATGTTAGGCAAATATATATTTGAATTAGGTAAAAGCAGTCTGGATTAGGCAAATATTGTTTGGATGTTGTAATAAATTAGGCAAAAAATGATTTGATGTTGAGGTTGAATTTAAACAAACCTAAATTTCGGATATGGTTTTTTGAAATTTGTATGTTTTTTTGAAATTATTGATGGATTTGGAGTTTTATTGCTGAACAATGTTATTTTTTTCAAAAAAAAAATTCAAAATTTTTTCCCGAAAATACTACAAAATGTCGGAAAAAATCTTCAAAATTTTACATTTTGTTCGATAATTTTTTCGAACAAAATGTGATATTTCATAAAAAAATTTCAAAAATTTGACATAATTTCAGCAAACCAGAGATGAACAATAGCGTCGTGATTTTTTTGAAAAATTCAACTTTCCCAACACGAAAACAATATCAATATGTCTATAATCAATTTTATACATTCATATAATAATAATATTTATAAAATATATCACAACAATGTACATGCAAATGATTTAAGATTAAACAACAATAAAAAAAATTAGGTTTTCAAAGACTTACATATACATTTCTTTGAAGAGGTAGTGTATTTACTAAATATGAATAGTGGGATAATTTACAAGAACATTTAGGCTCCATTTGGATGGATGGATTTGAAAATGAATGGATTTAAACAAAAATACATGTAAAAAAACATACATTTTAAGTTATGAATTATAAAGAAATGGGAGAGAAGAAAAAAAGTAAGGAAAATGAGAGATGAAAGGGTGGAGATGAGAGATTTCACAAATGACATGGGTTTGAAGAGGATTTAGAATTCCTCCACTTTAAACATAAAATTGAATCTAAGTATTTGTAAATTTATGGAGAGGATGGTTATTTGTGTGTGAAATCCATGGATTTCAAATCCACCCATCCAAATGGAGCTTTATGTCTTTTCAGATTAATTGTTGTAAAATAAGAAAACAGGATAGTGTATTTAATAATATGGCTAGTGCCAATAATTTGGGCCCCCAAATTATTAAGCAAGCCCAACAATAATTTCATTAAAACCCAATGATATACATTCACACTATACACACATCCCCAAAACCCTAACTTTTTTTCTTTTGTCTACTCTCTTCCACCTCTCTGCTTCGTGCACCATTCCTTCGCCGCCTCTTTTATGTCATTGCTCATTTTCTAATTTGCTCACCATATTTTTCTCTACGGTAAAACCAATAATCTTCGTCTTCACTTGTTTTCATTGTCGCCCATCGTTGTCGTGCAATCCCCCAGGTCACAGTCGCCACCATCATATTTCCATCCAGCTCACAATGGGTATGTTTATCTCTTTAATTAAATAAAATTGTAATGGGTGTATCTACAAATTGAGTATATAACCAAATTCTTTCATTTAATGTGTTTACTCATATTTGTATCGATTGATTATTTTTAATTTTACTTTATTTATCAGTCAAACAAAATCTAAGCCTATGTAGAGAGTTTTTGATAATTCATTTGAACTACTTGGTTCTTTCAGTAATTAAATAAACTTCAACTGTAATTTTGGTAATTAACCCAACTTTAATACATGTTGTGTGAATTAGACAATGTCATTTAGAAAATCACTCACATGAAACAATTGCACATGTAATTTTAGTGTATTTAACAAAAAGAAAGAAAATACAGAAATTCTAAGCGAGCCAATTGAATTTTTTCCTAAAAAAAATCACGTCAAGACAAAATATAAAATTCACTCCCTGTCCTTATAGAAACAAAATTTTGTCCTTATAATAACTATAAGGACAAATACATGTTTATAAGAGACAAAATGTGTGTTTCTTAATTTATTGTTAATTTTTTTAAATCTAGGGTTTTTTTTTTAAATTTTTTTGCATTTGTATTAATTTTAATCATGTAGTAATATATATTTCTCCATGTAATAACACATTGTGTTCATATAATTAATACCATATTCAGCAAACCTTATTTGTTATTATGAGGACAAATATTTATTTTTGTATGGACCATTGGGTATCACTTGTCCTACAGTAACACATAATTGTCCTTACAATACTACTTGTTCGTTTTTATTGTAATACCACCTCAGAGCAATTTTTTAAAAAAAGATCTATTTGAATCAAACCGAGTAGGTTAGAATTGGCAAATTTTATGTTTTTGGGCATAATTGAATGGATCTTAACCCATGCAACAATTGCATAATTTTTTATCATTTATTTGTACTATCTCGATCCCTGAAACGTTTATATACTTTTCTTTTACATTATCCCCCAAAATTAAGTTTGTATATTAGAAAAATGGGAATCTTCCACAAACTCTTCACTCTCACAGTTTCCACATTACATGTTCAATTCATTATATATATTCTTAATTTATTTGATAAAAACACTGCAAACTCTTAAGGGACAGAGACAAACCTCAGGGACGTGCTCTTTATAATTAAGAATATGTCATAATTAAAACTTTGACACTTGGGATAATAAATTAGAACTAGTGTGTAAATAGATAGGAGGAAAAAGTACTTTTAATCAATATACGACAAAAATCATAATAGGTTAAGATAAAGGACTAAAATAAAATTTTAATACTTAGGAGGACTAAAATAGTAATAGATGAAAGATAAAGGACAAAAAAAACCAATTTCCCTCAAAATTATAATAAAACACTAAACTTAAATATAATACAAATAAATGGACCTGCAAGTCGTAGCATCATTTCTCACATCTTCTCTTCTCTGTTTTCATCTTCATTTTTACCATTTGTCCTAAAATGTCAGATGTTCCATCTGAACTCTGCCGGGAAATACTTCTTCGACTGCCGGCAATGTCCCTCCTCTGCTTCAGAAGTGTTTGCAAGGCATGGAAATGCATGATCGACGATCCAGCCTTCATCAAAGAACACACCAACTACCATCTCTACTCCCACACCCTTCTTGTCATAAATAGAACAGGGGATCCCCTGTATTCCATCTCTCTCGACTCCCTAAACTTTACAAAGGGCCCTCAACCGATTGATGCTTCCCATGTCAAACAATTGATCCACCGAGGAATGCCAGCTTTACAAGAAGATCTTTTCGGCATGGCTTCTTGCAACGGTCTAATTCTCCTTTCTCATAGACGCTCAAACAAAATGTGGACGATATGGAACCCCTTGACTGGGGAGTCCTACAGGTTGCCCCTACCAAGTGCTGCTTTAGGATTAAAGCAGTGTTCATCGTTTGGGTGTGGTTTTGGGTATGATCGAGATACTGATGACTACAAAGTAGTGAGCATGATTGCGAATCAAACTCTAGTTTATAGTCTGAAATCGGGATCGTGGAGTATGATGGAGGCTTCTCCTTCTTATCCATGGAATTTTTGTGGTACTTTCTGGAATGGAGCATTGTACTGGAGATCAAACTCTGGTATAGTTGCACTCAATCTGGGGACTGAAAGGTATTTCCAGCTGCCACTGCCCCCATTTGGTGATAGCTTTCAGCCTCGTCTTAATGCATTGGAAAGATACTTAATCTGTAGTGTGAATAATTATACGGAGAAAACCTTCGATGGATGGGTTCTGAAAGACAATGGCGTGTGGGTTAAACAGTTTTCGCTGCAAACTTCTATTGTTGGTGAACCGATGGTGGTATTAGAATTTGTAGCTTATTTGAAGAGAAAAGAGCAGGTTATTCTCCAGTATTATCATTGGTTCTTGTTGTTTGATATAAGGAATAATTCTGGCTTGAAGTTTTCCATTCATGGCTTACCACTCATTGATTCTTATCTAATTTGTCCGGGGAGCCTTGTTCGACTCAGCGTTCGAACAAGAGGAGTTAGAGCTGGAAGGATATTAGCAAGGAAGAGGAAGAGGGACGCTGCAATAACTAGGTACACATACTCCTATTAATTAGCCTTCTTATTTGGGGAAAAATGTTTTTTTAGGACCGTAATTATAGGATAGTTGGAAAAGTAGGACAATATATTTTCGGGCTTGGAAAAGTAGGACAATATGTTTTCAATCTTGGAAAAATAGGACAATATGTTTTCAGGCTTGGAAAAGTAGGACAATAACTTTGGAAAAGTAGGAAAAGTAGGACAATAACTTTGGAAAAGTATGAAAAGTAGGACAATAACTTTTGGAAAAGTAGGACAATAACTTTGAAAAATTGGCCTAGATTAACAACTTTTCGAAGTTATTGTCCTACTTTTCCTACTTTTCCAAAGTTGTTGTCCTACTTTTCCAATCCTAAAAACATATTGTCCTACTTTTCTAAGCCCAAAAACATATTGTCCTACTTTTCCAAGCCCGAAAATATATTGTCCTTAAATTACAACTACCCTATAATTATTGTCCTAAAAAAACATTTTCCCCTCTTATTTGTATGGTGATTTATGGGGTTTCAAAGGGTTTACTGATTATCATATTAAGATTGGTCTTCCATTAACCAGGTGGGTTAGTTCATCTGGCCACCGGGCTCCTCAATTGAGTGAGTGACCTGGGTTCGATTCCCTCTGGGAATGAATTGGGAGATAAGAGATATAAGATTGGCTAGGAGTTTATTCTTGGAGTGTTTGGGGGACTTGGTGTAACTAACTACTAACAACTAACATTTACCGATAAAAAAAAAAAAAATTGGTCTTCCATTTTTTTAATTAGAGACTTTTTGAATTGTTGCAAGATTTTTGAAGTTACAATCAAACATAAAAAACTTTGGTTGCCTAACATGTGAAAAATAGTTGTTAATTTATTGCGACTCGGGGGTTGTGATGTGGATTAACGACATACTCCCTTCGTCCCCCAAATTTATTCCCACTTGTGTGGGCACATGTTTTAAGGAAAATGAGATAAAGTAGATTAATTAAAGGTATTGTGGAATAATTGTGGGGTCCACTGGAGATTAAAGTGATTGTTTGTGAGTGTGATAATAAAATAATATTTTCTAAAAGAGGAATGGAATAAATTTGGGGGACAGACGAAAATGAAAAGTGGGAATAAATTTAGGGGATGGAGGGAGTAGTTTTTTACATTATTTGTTGGAAAAATTATTTTTTTTCGTCTGGTAACTTTACCTTTTTTTTGGTCCTTTAACTTTTAAAATTTGATTTCGTCCTATAATTTTTACCTCTTTTAAATTTTGGTCTAACTTTCAACTTTTGATTTTCATCCTATAAGAAAGTTGTACTTTTGGTCCAAGAGAATGAGTTCATTTCAAACGGTCCATTTTCTTTTGAAATTTTTAGTCCAGTGGTTTTTTTCTGATATTTTTAGGCTTAAGAGAATGAGTAATTAATTTGCAATTTCTGCCCCAAAAGAATACGTAAACACTACAATTTAATCCCAAAATCGCAATTTTTATCCTTAAGAATAAGGAATGGGACCAAAATTTCACAAACAAGGATAAATAGGTACCAAAAGAGTTTTGGATTCATTCTCTTGGGACTAAAAGTGTAATTCTTACTTGAAAGTAATGAAACATGAGATGAAGAGATGAAACAACCGTATCAAAATATGCAATAATACATGCACTAAAAGATTTGTATTAATTTTGGTGATCGTATAATTCAGCACTTGCATATATAGCCATGTTTCATGTTAAACTATATATTTTCAAACTTGTTGGTACATTCATAGCCATATAACATTACTAGGTTGTTTATCATTGCAGATTGAAGTTGTGCGTAAGAGACGTCGGGGACAAGTGCTGTTCAGATAACTTATTTTGCAGTGAAGCTTCCTGTAGGCTTTGTACGGAAGAGTAACCTTGGGAGAAATCACCAGATGTCTGAGACTGGCTGTTGCATTATGAAGCTAAAATGTTAGCTTAAGCATACAGTATTCCAGCTTCTCTCTGATTTCGAGTTTTGATGAAAAATGTTATTTTAGTTTTGATGAACAAAGTTAATTATTCCAGGAGGATGCTTCATTACTTTATTCTATATATAGTTAACTGTTGCATTCAAATCTCCGCTACTGCCCTCGCCGGAATTCTAACGCCATAGTCGCACTCCATTCTCGTCAAAAGCCCTGTTCATTTGCAAAGAAAAGGAAAGCTGCAGGATATATATTTCTTTTGAAGGGGTTTTACAAAGAGGGGGTTTACATAGTAATTAGAATTAGAGAATTTCACGCATTAGTTAGGAATTATGGCAGTAGGTTTTATTTTTGGGAATTGAGTCGAATACATTGTTAGTCTGATAAATCTTGTTTTGCGCATTCTCTCTGTTCCCAAATCTCACCCATCTTCATTTTGTTCATCTTAATTGTGTACCAAATTAGTCATGTGTATAGTCTGAAATCAGAATGATTGAGGATAGCCCTGTTTGTATTCCGTTGTTGAATCCGGGTGTGTTTTTGAATGACACATTGTATTGGATATCATAATCGCACTCGATCTTAGGACTGAAAGTTATAGCCAGTTCCCACTTCCCCCGGTGATCATTAATGCGTCGAAAAATTGTATAGTGGATATAAGTGCATTAATTATTAGTTTGAATAATGACTGGACGGGTGTCTTTGATGGATGGGTGATGGAAGCTGCAGAGAAGTCGTCATGGGTTAAACTGTTTTCGCTGCAATTTCCTTATTGTATCTTTGGACATTCGCTGTATGGCTTATTTGAAGGGAAAAGAGGAAGCTGTTGTGCAGTACAGTAGAGGTTTCGCTTGGTTTGATGATATTGGGATTAATAATTCCTTCATGAGTTTTTCAGTTCATGAGGCTTCGCGATTTGCTTCTTCTAAAGTGTGTCTGGGCAGTCTTGTTCGACCAGGCAATGCTGCAAAGAAGAATAGTAAGAAAACAGATTCAAGGTAAAAATTAAATACCCTGCTTGCCTTTTTACTTATCATAGATTTGAGATTTGATTTGTGAAATGGATGTGGAAAATCACATTGAGTAGCGCTTTCTTCCCATGGTAGGAATGATGATTGAGGACTATGACACGAAGACAATGGTATTAGTTCAACCCGACCCGAAAACAACGTCAAAACCTGATGGGCTGGTACTGGACTTGGCTGATCTAAGCTCATTTGACATCTCTAAATAAGGGTAATAGTTGACTAATTGACATTTGATTGTTCTTTATTATTCTTTGATTCATTTTCCTAATTTTATCTTCCCACTAATTGTGAGAATATAGTTGTACAGTGTAAGATTTCTTTGTCAATACATATTTTCTCCATCACCAATTAAACATTGAATGGAATATTAATTTTGAGATGATTTCATTTTGACTTTGTAATACTCTTTCCACTTTATAAGAATTTTAAATAAATTTGAAAAATATTAAGGATTGTGGAAGTTATATATATATATATATATTAAAGAGTAGATTTTCTATGAATTTGAGTTTATTTGAACTCTTTTTTTTTTTCAAGTATCACTGTTTGCATAATATCTCACTGTTAAGATATATATTTAATTTTGATAAAAAATTATACAAACTCAAATTCACGGTGAAGTCGATTTGTCAATTATCACTGTTATGTATTATTAATAGGCAAGCAAGATAACATAAAGGGCGACAAAGATTCTCCTAACGCGAGCAAAACAGAGATTATTGGAAATAATTACTCCCTCCGTTCTAAAAGACATTGCATACTTTCTATTTTGGTCTGTCCCATAAAAAGTTTACATACCTAAAAGTGGAAATCATTTATTAAACTCTACTCTCACAACACACATATAATATTCATAAAAATATACTTATTATACATTTTTCTTAAACCGCGTGCCCAAAAGACACCGCAATGTCTTCTGGGACGGAGGGAGTATTAATTAGGTGCTTGAGAGAGAGAGAGCAAACAGGATTGGAAGAGCCATGCAAGTTGCTCGCCTCCACTACCCAGAGACAAAGCCTCCACTACCCAGAGACAAAGAACCCGACAAAGTCAAAGTCGCTCACCACTCTCTGTAGAGCTCACTACTGCAACCAGGAGTAGAGCCGTCAAAATGGGTTGGGCCCGGTGGGCCAGCCCGCTCCGCCATAATAAAATGAGGATTGGGCCAAGCATTTCTAAACCCGTATAGAGGCGGGCCTAGATGGGTTGGCCCGTTTGGGTCGCGGGTTTGGCGGGACGGGCCGAGGGTTGGGGCGGGCTAGCCCGCCAGTGCATATATATATTATATATATATATACACATTAATATATATACATATTATATAATTTTTTAATTTAAAATTTTTATTATTTATTTTCTTAATTCCTTCCAAACAAAATAACAAATTATTGTGCTCCTCTCACAAAAAAAAAAAAAAAACACTAGTAACTAAGTTTCAAATCGACGTTGCCGTAGTTAATCAGTGGTGTCCCTTCACGTAGTCCTTCGGTTCTCTTTCGTAGTTAATTGTCACTGCCAAAATGATTTTTATGATGTAATAATTGATAAATGTTGAGAGACTTTATGGTTTGTGCTAAGTTTATATCTTAACATTATTGATTTATTTTGTGAACTTTATTTTATGAGATTTCTATTATATTTGACAAACTTTACGTTATGAGATTTGTGATTCTCGTGGCATGATTTTAGTTATACATTTATTATGTTACTATTTCATTTAATAAATTTAGTTGAAGTATTAGTTCATAATATTTTTCAAAAAAAAAATTGGGATGACCCGCTGAAGCCCGCAGCCCGCCATTAAATGGGTTGGGTTGGAGTTTTTGCGGCCCGCCATATTTTCAGCCCGCCTCACCCCGCCAAAAGGCGGGCTTTTGCTGGTTTAGGCCCGCCCCGCCGGCCCGTTTTGACAGCTCTAACCATGAGGCACCTCTAGGTGTAATTAATATAAATAGGCATATTACACATGTATTAGTATGAAAGTAACAAGTGTAAGGACACTTGTCACTTAATTAAGCTATGTAAGCTTAAGTGGTGACACCTCATCCCATGCAAACATATAAATATGTAACTCATGCTCTAATAAATGGATTCCAACCCATATATTTGCATATTATGCTTATTACAAGTACATTTTATTTCTCTCTCTCAATCTTTAGCAAAAGTAATTCAAATTAATCTATTTTAGTAAGAGCAACACTTGCGTAGAATATTTTACCGTAAAACTATCCATATTTGAAAAATTCGCAGATCTAAATCGGGTTGGGTCAGATCTTGGCATTTGTTTTTTCAAAATTTACGCAAGCTGAAAATTCCAAGTTTTCGCTGCCAATTTATGTTATAATATAGGCAAATGCGTATTACTATTAGGTAAATTATGTGTTACTAATTTTTAAAAAAATTAATTTTTTTGTACTTTTTAAGTAACTAAAAGGAAAATATGTATTTTTGCAAGAATAAATATGTGTTATTTAATTTATTTTTATTGATTTATGTTGATAATATGTTGTTAATGTACTAATACATCTTTTAATACCTTACATATATAAAGTACAATATATATTTTTCTAAGGACAAATAATTTTTTGTATATACAACAACACATTTTGATCTTACAGTAACACACATTTGCTCTAAATGTAACACACATTTGTTCCCCCAATTTGTCTTATCATATGCGCAAATGTGTGTAATTGTAAGGATAAAATGTGTGTTACTATAAGAATAAACATTTTGATATATTGATTCATGTAGTAACACATATTTTACTATTTTATAGGTGTTATTATACGAAAAAAATAATTATTTGTATAAGAATAAACAAATATTTGTGAAAAATCAATATTTGTTCTTATAGTAACATACAGTTTGCTCTTATATTATGTGAAAATTTGTTTATTTCTATAAAAATAAATTGAATATATGTAAAGTAACTACATTACGTAAGATGATAACACACATTTTCTCTAATGGTAACACATAATTGTTCCCCAGTTTGTGTTACAATATGAACAAACACATGTTACAGTAGGATAAATTGTATTTTTGTTAAGGACAAGTATGTGTTTGTTAAATAAATTATCATCCTTTAAAAGCTATTTATATTGATTCATGTAGTAACACACTTTTTACTATTTTATGTGTTATTAAAAGAAAATAATTATTTCTATACAAACAAATAAATATTTATGAAAAACTAATCTTTTTTCTTATAATAACACACATTTTATTCTTACATTTTATGAAAAAAAATATTTATTTCTACAGAAGCAAATGAATGTGTAAAAAAAATATTTAGTTTGATTGTAACACAAATTTTGCCTTAAAATAATACATCTATATAAATGGTAGCACATGTGGGAGCGAAAAAACCTGAAATTTGCAGTTGCATATTTTTGAAAAAAATACCTAGATCTGACCCGACCCGATAATAGACCCACGAATTATTGAACGGAGAGTTCTACACGATAAAACATTCTAATATAAGTTTTTGTCTTCTAGAAGGACTTTGTTGATTTGTCGGAGTTGGTCCGGAGTTGACTTTGGAGTTGGACATTAATTCGAGGGCGTTAAATCTTATTTCGAACTAACATTGCCTTTAGAAGGACTTTATCGATTTATTAGAGTTGGTCTGAATTCGATTTTGAAGTTGATATTAATTTGAGGGTGTTAAGCATTATTTCAAATTAATATTGTCTTGCTGGAAAGATTTTGTTGAGTGTTCATCTTTGGACGCCCTATGGAATTGTTGTAGATGGACAATGTTGATTGTCGTAGAGGACTTGTGGATGATCACTGATTAGATGGGATAGACGTCATATTTCTTTAATCAAACGTTGTTTTTTATGAAGAACACCGATCGTAGGATTCGCACTGTCATCCCGGATCAAAACGTCCTTGTTGATGGAAAACTCGAACAACGCTATTGAAGCCGCGAAGAACGTCTTTGAATCTTCAATGATGCCCAAAGTCTTGGACCTTGCAGCTTTTCTTCAAGCTCTGGTCTTCTTGAATTGTTGTAAATTGTTATCCTGAATTGTTTTGAATGAAAAATAACTAAAATGAGACTTTATTTATAGATGTAAGATTCTAAATTTACAGGCCAGATTTGATGGGTCGGAAAATTTGAGTCAAATTTGATTTCTTGGGTTTCTTAAAGACTAGACTTGATATCTTGGATTTTAAAAATTCAAAAGAATTAATTGAATTTTAAAGACCCAAAATATTTAATTAGACTTTAGAGGCCCCATTGAATTTATTAAGCGTTCGAGGCCCGCTTGGAATTATTAGGCTTTCGAGACCCAATTTCGATTTATTAGGCTTTTGAGGTCCAATTTAATTTATTAGGCTTTTGAGATCCAATTTGATTTATTATTTATTAGGAATTAAATTTTTCCAAATTCCAAAAATTAAATTTGAGTCTACATGTTATTTTTTATTTTGTCAATTAATTTTAATTGCTTACAATATTAAAAAATCAAGTATATTTTTATAATAATGATAGTATTTATAAATAACAGTGACATAAATTCATGTGAACTCTAAATTACAAAAAACCTATATATTCTTTAATTTTATAAATTAATAATTTATAAATCTTTATATACATAACAATAATACAGTATAACAATAATAGTGTAAAGTGTGGACATATAATTTTAACAAAACAAAGTTCGTCATTTCGAAAAAAAAAAAAAAACAAACTCTATCTTGAATTTTTCAGTTCATTGCTTCTCGCGTATTTCTTCCTCTAAAATTTGTCCGGGGAGTCTTTTTCGACTCGGGGCTCGTGGCAGTGCTAGAAAGTCATCAACAAAGAAGAGAAAGAGGACCAGTGAGAAACCATATGCAAGGTATGAATACATGCTTGCCTTCTTATTTATGAAGTTGATATACTTTTGATAAGATGTTGGCCATTGAGGGTTCGTTTGGTATAATTGTAAGTAATGGAAATGGTATGGAATGAAAGTCATAGTTCTCATATAACTACACTATGGATGATTTTTTAGTTTTAGGGAATCAAAGTCATAGTAAAGTCGTTCCAAACACACACTATGACTTTGATTACCATTACTCACCTACAAAAGTTTCCAACCAAACAACTTATGAGTCTACGCTTGGTCTACTTAACACATGATGTTTGTTTAATGTAATAAAACTCGAGGTGAAATATTATCAATTGAGTTAGATCATGTATTAGAAATATGATATAACGAATGCAGTAGAAGATAAGCTTTGGTGCCCATAACAAATGGAAATTTGAACTCTACATCTAAGTTAGAGTATATCAATGAAATATTCTAAACTCTAAATTAAGTTTGTGTGTAATGTGAGAGCAGATGCACGCACACATCTAACATTATTAATCATGCTTGCAGTTTGAAGATCTGTGTAAGAGGTGAAGGAGGAGACGTGTGTTGTTCTAGTGATCGTTTTTGTAGAGAAGACATGTGTGATTGCCATGTTGCAATAGCAATACGTAAGGCATGTGAAGAAGCTCTACAAAAAAGTTACTTAGAATAGTTTTTTTTTTTTTTTTTTCAAAGGTTATGAAAGATAGCTTTGAAAAAAAAATATTCTAAAACTTGACAGCATAAACCTTTGTACTACCTCCGTCCCAGGAAAGTTTGCGGTACTTTCCTGGGCACAGGTTTTAAGAAAATTGTGTAATGAGTAGAATGTGTATGGTGGAGACTGTGAGGTAAAGATTTTAAAGGTGGTGATTTAAAGGAATATTTCTATTTTGGGAGTATGCAAACTTTTGTGGGACAAACTAAAAAAGAAAGTATGCAAACTTTTGTGGGACGGAGGTAGTATTATGTTATATGTTGTGTGTCAACTTTTGTAAATCATACTATAGCATTTGGGATTATCATTGTGGTATGATGAGATTGCCAAGTGGTGGCAAATTATTGTTATTACAAAATTAAGCTTAATGTTTGGACATGGTTTAAAGCTAAGAATAGAGGACCTAATATTTCTTTCTATGATTGGCTTAATGAACCACATCTTTGTATCAAAATATTAGTTTGAGTTGTAATTATAGAGGGGAAGGTGTGTTGTACATATTAGAGCAATTCTTTTGCTCAAATTAATAAAATTTTACTTCTTAAAAAAAATGTCTGCAAAGTTGATAGAAATTACATAAAAAAAGGGTAAATTTCGTATTTGTTCATTTTGGAGGGCATTTTCTTTTTTGTCCTCTTTAAAAAAAAATTCATTTTTACCCAATTAGGAAATAAAAAGTCCATTATATCCTTACTACCCTAATTTTAATTCAGGTTGGCAAAATAGTTAGGTAAAATGGTTGACAATGAGTTCTCAAACTATTAAACAGATAAGATAAATTTGGTTACGGTTTGGTTATGAGTGTAATAAATTAGAATTGGTTATAATTAAAATTGTAGTAAGAGTATTATGGATTTTTCAGATTATTGGAAAAAAAAGAAATTTTTCTTGAAAGAGAGAAAAAAAATGTTATCTCCAAAATGGAAAATTTTGTGTATTTTCACAAAAAAAAAAAAAAAAATTAGGCCAAGATCAATTTTTTTGAGATAAAACCTAGTGATATTTATTTAACGGTCAGTCTTGCATGCTACATGAGACAATCATTCTTCTAATATTACTTTCAAAAGTTGTATTTGATTTTTTTATTTCTAAAATATTTTCTTCTTCTTTGAAAATAAATTTTTTCTCGATTGCACCAAATGTTATCATTGAGATGGTTAATACGAAATATCTGCCCGTTTACGAGTAGTTCTCGTTTCCTCGATTAACAGTAATACTTAATTAGTACTCTCTCCGTCCAAAGAAAATTTTTGCCTTTGAAATTTCACATTTTTAAAAAAAAAATGTATTTTTTAAATAAAATAAAAAAATATGGATAAATATGTGTATAATAATGTGAGTGTGCACATAAATTTATATTTTCTTTTTTTTGGTGATGATCAAATTTGTGTGGAACATCAAATTAAGAAAAGTGTGTAAATTCCTATAGGATATGGGGAATATGAATTAATATTTACTCATTTAATGTTTACATTAATATTGAGTAAACCCGTTGTTACTTTCTTCATCCAAATTTAAGTTGAGATGGTTATTACGAAATTGTTACTTTCTTTTACCTAATTTTAATTGGTCAAATGAAAAATAATACCGATTTTAACGAGGTTATCTATTAGCATTAAAAAGTTTAAAATTTGGGTATATTGGTCCTTAAACTTTAATAAAGGAAAGTTAGTGTATTATTCCTTTTTTTTATCATGAAAAAAAAGGTTTCTATTAACATATAATTATCCAAAATTATCTTACATCAATAAAAATGAGGAGATTAAACCATGATGATCACAAGAGAATTTCTCCACCCTAAAACAACTATTTATTGTCAAACTATTGTTGTTAGATTTCTGCTTGACTCTTGAAAATTTAAATCTTTGTCCCAAATTTTTTTTCCCACAATCCAACTCCAACAACATCTTTTATGATTTTCAACAATTTTATCCTTCACTGGTATTTTATTTTGTAATATAACTGTGTTTCTCACAACCCATAATACCAAATAATACACTTCCATATACACACTGCTACTATTTTTTCTCTCTTTTCGTTCAAAAGCCTACTAAAATATAAGAGGCTTGTTGAAGGATTCGAGGAGCAAACAACCCTTCTTTCTAGCAATTGGTACTCATCATCCACGCATCAAAATAGGATGAACATTCAAACAACAAATGTCTTAAAGTCTCGAACTTTGATCGGCAAAAATAAAATATCGGAATCCGAGACTTTAAAGAGAGTCTATTATTTGAAAGTGAATTTGAAAAATATAGTGACATGAAATATAAATGATAAATATTTGTAAGGAGTTAGTTTAGATAAATAATGGGAAATAATTTTTTTATGGACTTTTAAGCAATTTAAAAAAAAGGAGAGTGGGAATATTATTTTTTTAAAAATTTAATTTCTTAAAGGTCATACTTCTATACATAATAGGATACTTTGTTATAAACAACAATAATATTTGTTTGAAAAAAGAGTTCATGTGAACTAAATTTACACGTATTTTTACCTATAATGTTACCATTGTATATAGTTATTGTTTGATTCTCCTTAAGTCAAAAAAATAACAGTATCTTTTTTCAAATTTTCTACTTAAAAGTGCATGTTTACATTATATATCACTATATTTCCTACTTTACCATTTTCTTCATAAAGTAAATTTTCTCCATGAGGTTGAAAAGACACATTTACACTTAATAAAATAATAATTTTATACTCACAAATACTAATAACCAACACGTTTATTAATAATTTTCATATTATTTTATTTGGAATAAAAAAAATCGCATCAAAGTAAATATATATTCTCATTTTTATATTATAATTTAATTTCTTAGCTAGTTAATGACTAGTATAGCTCAAAGTATGTTAGTCTAGAGTTAATTACTTCCCATATTAATTAGTCATGAGTGAACCATTTATAATAAACAATAGCAACTAGTTCAGCCCATAACTCTATATGGTTGACGTCAAAAGAATTAGGGCAAATTTATTATAATATGGACCTTTTGAAAACAAATAATGGATATAGGGAGAAAAGTAGCAAAATAGAGCCAGTCGGCTATATTATTCCCGACTGGCACCGTGGCATGCAGTTAATGAGTAATTCATTGTGGTAGGGTCAGTCGGTAAAGAAACATATTACACCATTGGATTTTATAACAGACATCATTAATTATTCACATGCATGGTAAGTAGCTAGTGGAATTAGATGCTAATTAATTAGTATAGTAATTATATGTAGGCAAATTTATTAAAATAGAGTTCTTTTCAAAATAAATTATTGAAATAAAGAGAAAAATTTAATCATTTATGAAAATAGAACCAACCGATACTCCCAATATCGATTAATGAGCTATCGCAACATCAAAATCCTTGTCCTGGAGAGTTGCACCAGTCGGTTCTCATAGAACCGACTAGGGGGACATGATTAGGCATCTGCGTGGTATTATGTTGGATGTGGCACATGAGTCTGCAAGCTTTTTGTTTCAAGGATATAATTTTAAATTTATTTTAATAATTTGCCAAAGTAGTAAGTTTGGTTAAGATCAAACAGATATAAGATGAAATACTTTCATAATTCTCATATTTTAAAAGTATTGTATAAGTTTGCAACAATTTCACATTTTATTTATGTGACCCTTAAATAAAAATTTTATATAAATCCAAATTTTAAATGAGTTCTCTTATAATCGAGTTCAATAAATTATATTTTTTAAGTCTCACTATTATTTTTGTTTTTTAAATTTATACAGTATTATGTTTGTACGAGTTTTTAAAAAATAGATAAAGTAAAAATATTGTGAATGTATTACATGGTTCACTTATAAATAAAATAATTTATTGTGAAAGTAATAATATAGAGTTGATGATTTTTTAAAAATAATATCACTTTTTTTAAGGGGCGGAAAAAATAGTAAAATTTAATGGATGATTGGAATAAAATAATATTATTGTGCATATTAATTATCACCGTTTATATAAAAACTAAATATTTTTATTTTTAAAATAAGAAAGGAATTCTTTCATTCATGTGAACTGATTTCTTACCCGAACAACTACTTTCCCAATTAATATGAAAATATAAAAATATGGTGGTCGATATATATTTTCTTAAATTTATAAATTAATTTATTATCTAAAAATTTAGTATATTCAATAATATAATATAATTGTGTAAGAAAATATCAATTCAAGTTACATTATTTCAATATATAATTTATAATAGTATTAAAAATAACATCACATATATCATGAATCGAGATCTGTAGTTTCATATTATTGTTCACAGTATAATATTTAAAAATTTTACTATTTAAATTATTTATATTTAATATAAAAAATAATATTATAATATTTATTTAAGTTTAAAAAAATGTGTAAAATCAGCCATAAGCATGTTCTCTCACTAATCCTTAAAGCTTTAAATAATAAAATAATATTTAAATATTAATTTATGTGGGTTAGTTTTGTACACATCACTTTCTTAAATAAATTTTTTATTAAAAATAAACATTAGTTGTAATTTACATCTAAACATTCTATTTGGTGACATCTAAAATAATGCCAGCCAACCATAAACCTGCAAACCCACTGCCCCAGGCCAACGCAATTCCCAAAGTTGTGGGTTTACCACAAGGACGAAAATATCGGTATCGATGGAAATATCGGTACCTTAAATTTATGGATATATCGATGGAAATATGGATATCGAATATCGATATCGATAGAAAATAAAAAAAATTACGAAAATTTTGTTAAAATAATAAAAATTTAACATGAAATTTTAGATAATGTCATTACTAGCCTTAATACATAAATTTAACTGAAAAACTCAACAAAATGAGAATTTTACGACAAACATATCAATAGAATATACATAAGAAATATAAAATGATACAATTGTTGTTTATCAATATTGAATATTTGACAATGAATATCAAAATGATGTCCTATGAGGCTTAAATATAAAGTTGTTAACCGATTTAACTCCAAAATTAAAGTTGAAACAACTAAAATTGAGTTACTCAACCCTAAACTTAAAAATAAAAAATAAAAAAAATTAACCGATATTTTATCGATATTTCCATGATATTTCCCGATATTTTGTAAAATTTGAACTATAAGTCATCGAAATCGATATCGATACCGATATCGATACCGATATATCCAGATATTTACCGATATTTTACCGATATTTTTGAAAAAAAAATCGTTCCAGAGGATATCCATATCGGGGGTGTCAAAATTCCGAAATTTCGGCGAAATTTCCGAAAATTTTCATCCTTGGTTTACCATGCAAATTATGTTCAATCATGTTTACCGCAACTCCAAGGATATGATGCAATGATAGCTCACTAGTCGGAATCTGGAGCACCGACTGCACTTCCAGTCGGGATCACAATTGCCGATCAGCTTTATTTTCATAAACACTTGCATTTCCTCCTATTTTGATAATTCACTTTAAAAAGAACTCTATTTAAATAAATTTGCCAAAGAATTAGAGTCTGCACATTAAACACGTTTAATTGCATAAGAGGAAACAATTTATTTTTTTTGAACGGATCGGACTTTTACCCGTCCCAAACGGGTCGGGTTTCCATTTGGACCCGTTTTCTAAAAAAGTAATATTTCTATAGTTGATGTTATTTACACTAAAAAGTGCATGTTGATTACATTAAAAGGTGTAGATTGATTACACTAAAAATTTAATATTGTTATCGATTTTCAGTGTAAATCAACTCATAATTTTTAGTATAATCAGCCTATATTTTTTAATATAAACAAACTCAACTATTGAATGAGTGCACATAAAATTTATTTTTATTCAAATTACCAAAAGAACCAAGTAGTGCACATGAGATTTATTCTTATTCAAATTACCAAAAGAACCAAGTAGTTTAAATGAATTAATCAAATACCGTCTAAGTAGATTTAAAAATTTATTTGTTTCAGTTCACCAAAAATTGAAGAGGAAGACAAAACGCTGTCATTAATGATGGTGTAAAAAATTTAATCCTCCAATACTCTTGAATCTTGATGGCTTCAACGAGATGTAATTTTGGGAATTGGGGTTTATATTTTGCTTTTTAAATATGAAGAATGGAGTAAATATTTTGGTGAAGATGGTTATATATAGTTTTAGGGTGTATTGAGAAAAAAAAAAGGTTAAAATACATATGAGAAATTTCTTAATTTATTTGTGCTAAATCATTTGTTATAAATTTATTTCAGATATGTAGATTACAAAAATATCATATGTTTAACAGTGAACGCAAACATCATATATGTGATAATGATACATAAATAAATTTAAGCAATTTATAAAATAATCATAGACCCTCATGTTTATATATCATTATTATATTTGCAATAAATACATAAATTTGTGTCCAATAATAAACATGCAATTATTTTTTTATAAAGAGTAAAAATTCATTTGTTATTAGCCTTGCCTATAAATTAAACCACACGCCCCCATACTTAGGGGTGAGCACTGTTCGGTTTTAACCGAAAAACCGAACCGAACCGAACCGAAATAAGAATTTGGTTCGGTTAATTTGGTATTCGGTTCGGTTTTGGTTTTAAATATTTAAACTTTTGGTTTTCGGTTTCGGTTTCGGTTTTTAGGGTAAAAAAACCGAAAAACCGAAAACCGAACCGAATTTAAACATATATATATATATAATTATAATGTATAATACTATTACTAATATATATAAATAAATTAAATAAATATTATATTACATAAATATAATTACATTACATATAGATAAAAAAAATTCTAACCCTCAAACCAGTAAGTTACCCCTTCCAAATTCTCTCCCTCACCCTCACCCTCACGGCGCCTCACTTCCAGAAATTCCCTCCCCCACCCTCACGCCACTCACCCCATTCCAATCCGTCGCCGTCCGCCTAGGCTCACGGCGGGCGACCACCAAATCACCACTTCTCCTCTCCCTGTTTCCGCACACACAATTTTAACTAGTGATATTTTTGGTTAATATGGTTATAAACCGAAACCGAACCGAAAATTTCAGTTTCGGTTTTTTCGGTTTTTAATGTATATGGTTCGGTTTTGGTTTCTAATAATAATAAATTCGGTTATGTCGGTTTTGGTGATTTAGTTCGGTTCGGTAACCGAACCGAACCATGCTCACCCCTACCCATACTTATAAGTTATAACACTAACTGAATTCCATTATTGATTAGGATGAAGCCGCAATACTATTTTTTGATAAGTTTGACCGCCTCTTAATCGATAAAGTCATATTCCATGAACCTTAATTATTAAATTCTTATTAAACTCTTTCTCTTTAGTTACTTAAGTTAGTGATGAAGAAGAGACCGTAATTTAAAAATTTACCTTTATTATTTATTATTTGACTTATTTATTTACATGGGCTTTAATTTTATATTAGAAAATTTTTATTTGCTCTTTTTACTTGAGACAATGTATTTATATCTCCTGTTGAGATCTTTTTGGATTTGATTATTGATGAATTAATTTAGTCTCTTTTGTGAGTCCCTTTTGAGTGTTACGTTCCCGCTGAGTCAGTTGGTATCCGGAGTCAGTTCCGGGGCCTAACGATGCCTCCTAAACGTGACCAAGATGTTACGTCCCTTCAAGACCAGATGACCACCCTTCAAAAGCAAGTCCAAGCCCTCACCCATGCCCTAACTGCCATTCAGACGCAAAACCAGGTCATTCTCGCCCGCCTTGACGCGGCTGCCCCGTCGGCCGTGACTCACCTGCTGTTACCCCACCACATGATGCGACATCGGCTCACCAGCCTGTCTCAGACGACGAGGCCACTATCACATTGGAGAACCCCTTTGCAGCCGCTGCTAGACATGTTCCGCCACCACCTGTCGAGAACTGCTGGGAACAAGGGTTCCGCCTTGACATTCCCGAATTTTCTGGGGATGGCTCGCCTGATGAATTCCTTGACTGGATATATATTGTTGTCGATTTAATGGATTTCAAAGCCGTTCCACCCGATCGGCGCGTCCCCCTTGTCGCGACCCGTCTCCGGTCGCGCGCCGCTGCGTGGTTGCGCCACCTGAAAGCTTCTCACGCCCGCCATGGCAAAGCCCCTATTCTGCGCTGGGTTAAGTTTCACAAGCACATGTCTTGTGAATTCGTCTCGTCTTCCTATTGTTGTGAAATCAATCGGAACTGAATCGAGCTCAATAAGACTTGAAGTTTTCAGAGCAATTGGAAGAACTTGCCGGATGGACACACTCAACAGAAATAATTAGGAAATCAAAAGAACAAGCAATTTACGTGGTTCGATCAAATTGATCTACGTCCACGGATGGGGTTGGCTCACTTCACTAATCAACGGAATAATGTTTACAGAATACAAGCTTTCTCTCTCTCTCTAAGATTTAGAATGAATCACTCTCTTAAAAGACTGGAATGAATACATATTTATAGATCAGACCCTTAACCACTTTTGAGCTCTTAACCAATCAATGAGATTCGTATGGTTATAACCGTCTTGAATAACTGTTCCGGCGTCCAATGAGATTGCTCCGCTAGCTGCCCAAATAACCGACTTTATCACTCTGGTGAAGTCGCATTTGCCATGCTCTGTTTTCTTAACTGTCAGCTCAGGATCGCCTTCATGCTGAGTGACTCAGGGAGTATGAGATTTTCAGCTCAGGATGATCTCTCAGGATTGCCTTCAGTTCTACTGAGTCTTCAGTGTCTTCACTGATCTGACCACTCAAGATGACATTCAGGATGAGTGTCAGGATCAGAACACTCCTGACATAGGATCAAGTCTTCGCTCAGGCTCAGGATGCTTTCCTCAGGAATATTCCTCCGGATCCAATTCTCAGGATCAGGATTCCTGACTATTCTTTAGTACTCAAACTCAGTTTATCTTTACACTTAATAATTTTCCACCTTAAAGTAAGTGAGTTTCCCCCCATCCCACACTCCTCCTCAGGACCTAGCTCATGGTACATCCCATGACTGCAGCTTGATCAGCTCCAAGCAATATCTGAATTTGGAAATAGGTAAGACCTTAGTCAGCATATCCTCAGCATTGTCCTCAGTGGAAACCTTCTGCACTGAAATCACTTTCTTTTCCACCACATCTCTCACAAAATGAAGTCTGACATCAATGTGCTTTGACCTTTCATGAAAGACATGATGCTTAACCAAATGAATTGTGCTCTGATTATCACACTGAACTGCAACTTCCTTTTGTCTGATTCCAAATTCTTTAATCATACCCTTGAGCCACATCGCTTCCTTCACTGCTCCAGTCATTGCAATATACTCAGCCTCAGTAGTTGAGAGTGCCACTACTGACTGGAGTACTGCTCTCCAGCTGATTGCTGTACCATATAATGTGAACACATATCCTGATAAGGATTTCCTCGTATCAATGCTTCCAGCATAATTTGAGTCCACATATCCCTAAAGTGGTTGAGTTCCATCCTTAGTCTTCTCGAAGAGTAACCCCAGATTTTCAGTTCCCTTTAAGTATCTCATTATCCACTTAAAAGCCTCCCAGTGTGTCTTTCCCGGATTTGCCATAAATCTACTGACCACACTGACTGAATGAGCTAAATCTGGTCTGCTGCACACCATAGCATACATTATGCTACCTATCCCATTTGAGTAAGGGATTTTACTCATTTGTGCCTTCTCTTCTTCTGACTTCGGACACTGACCTGATGTCAGTTTGAACTGTTGACCAAGGGGTGTAGATACAACTCTGGCTTCATGCATGTTGAACCTCCTGAGTATCTTTAGGATGAAATCCTTCTGAGTTAAGAATAACCTCCCTTTGTCCTTATCTCTGATAATTTCCATGTCCAGTATCCTCTTAGCCATACCCAGATCCTTCATGTCAAATGTGCTACTGAGCTTTGCTTTTAGCCTCTGAATTCTTTCAGGACTCTTGCTTGCAACCAGCATGTCATCCACATAGAGCAGCAGATATGTGAGTACTTCATTCCCTTGTTTTTCAAGATAGACACAACTATCATACCTGCATCTTGTAAAGCCTATGGAGATCATAAACTATCAAACTTCTTATACCATTGCCTAGGACTTTGCTTCAGTCCATACAATGATTTCTTCAGTAGACACACCTTATCCTGATTCCCAGGTAGAATAAAACCTTCAGGTTGTTGCATGTGTATAGTTTCTTCCAGGTCTCCGTGTAGAAAGGCTGTCTTGACATCTAACTGCTGAAGCTCCAAGTCCTCCTGAGCTACCTTTGACAATAGGATTCTGATTGAACAGTGTTTTACCACTGGTGAGAATACCTCATTGAAGTCTTCCCCCTCTCTCTGAGTGAAGCCTCTGGCAACAAGCCTTGCCTTATATCTCAGCTTCTCTCTTCCTCCTGACCCCATTTCAGATTTCTTCTTGAAGATCCACTTGGAACTGACTACCTTCTGTCCCTGAACTTTGTTCACTAAGGTCCAAGTGTTGTTCTTCTCTAATGACTGAAGTTCCTCAGTCATGGCCAATATCCATCTCTCCTTATCTTTACCTGACACAGCTTCAACATAGCTTTGTGGTTCCTGATGCTCCACCTCTTCAGCGGTTATCAGGGCATAGGACACCATGTCAGCCTGACCAAACCTAGTTGGAGGGTGTATGCTTCTCCTGTGTCTGTCTCTTGCTAGACTATAATTCCTGAGATCTTGGCCTTCAGTATCTGAAATTGAATGGTCAGAATGATCGTCAGTATCACTTTCCTCTGACTCCTCTTGAGTCCTCTCTGAGGTTTCACCTACCTCGAAAATTCCTTGTCCTGAGTTCCTTTCAGGAGTCTCCACCTCAACCTGAGATCCATCTCTTGAAAGTATACCATCTGAGTCATGTATGCTGATGGGATGATTATATCCCATGACTTTCTCGTTGAAAGTCACATCTCTACTGACAATACACCTTTTATGTCCAGGTTCCAAACACCATAACTTGTATCCTTTCACTCCTTTAGGATATCCTAAGAAGATACATCTCAGTGCTCTAGGTTCCAGCTTATCCTGCCTGATGTGGGCAAAAGCTGAGCAACCAAATACCTTCAGGTTATTGTAGTCCGAGATCCTCCCATACCACACCTCATCTGGTGTCCTGAACTCAATTCCTGAGGAAGGTGACTTGTTAATAAGATAACAAGCTGTACTGACTGCTTCCCCCCAAAACACCTTGGGTAGCTTTGCATCTGACAACATACTCCTGACCTTTTCCAGGATTGTCCTATTCATCCTTCAGCCAAGCCATTTTGCTGAGGATTTGCAGGAACAGTCCTGTGTCTAGTGATCTCCCTTTCCTTACAGAAATTGTTAAACTCCTCTGACACATACTCCAATCCATTATCAGTCCTGATGTTTAATGGATCTTCCTCTCTTATTTTCTTGTTCACTGACCCAATCCCTGAACCTTGCCAAGGCCTCACTCTTCTGCTTCAGTATGAATACCCATACTTTCCTGCTGAAGTCATCAATGACTGTCATGAAGTATCTTCCCCCTCCATGAGTCTCCACCTTAGCTGGTCCCCAGATATCAGAATGAACATAATCTAGAGGTGCATCAGTAGTCTTCTTTCCTTTAGGGAATGAAATTTTCTTGGATTTGCCCAGGACACAATTGTCACAAAAATCCAATTTCATCACATTTCCTTCCCCAAATGTCTTCTGCTTTGAAAGTTCTTGGAGCCCCCTTTCTCCAATATGGCCCAACCTTTTATGCCATATCATTGCCTCAGTGCTGTCCATAACATTGTTTGCTGACCCTGAAGAAGTGCTTCCAATCAGGATATACAACCCATTGACTTTCTTGCCTTTCATGTACACCTTCTTGCCTTTGGTTATCAGGATATAACCATCCTCAGTGTTGAACTCATAACCCAGTTGATTCAGTGAACCCAGGGAGATCCGATTTCTCTTCAGTTCTGGCATCAGCCTCACATTTGAGAGTATCTTATCTACTCCATCATGCAGCTTCAACCTGACAGAACCACTCCCCTTCACCTTACATGTCTGATTATTGCCCAGAACAACTAAGCCTCCATCAAACCTCCTCAACTCCCTGAATAATGATTCATCAGGGCACATATGGAATGAACATCCAGAATCCAGTACCCACTCATCATTCAGTTTCAGGTTAGTAACCGTTAACACCTCATCACTATCATACCCGCCTTCAGCAGCAACAGTTATATCAGCCTTTTGTTCTTCTCCCTGATTCCTATTTCTGTCAGGGCAATTCTTCTTGAGATGACCAGTTTTGTGACAAGCAAAACATTTCCTCTTCTCAACAAAATCACCAGAGTTTGGCCCCTTTGTGTTCTTCTTCTTCTTGTTCTGAAAATCTTTCTTTCCCTTCTTGAACATGACATTCAATCCTTCAGCCTGAACTGAATTTTTCTTATCAGCTTGTAGCTGAATAGACTTAGTTTTCAGCGCACCCAGAATATCATCAAAGGACAATTTATCCTGCCTCCCAAATAGTAAGGTATCATTGAAATTCTCAAAGGATTTAGGCAAGTAATTCAGGAGCATCAGAGCCTTATCATCATCATCAATTTCCACTCCTAGGTTCTCAAGATCATCAGCAGCCTTGTTGAATTCCTCAAGTTGTTCAATCAACTCCTTCTCTTCATTCATCCTGAATGACATCAGTTTTTGTTTCATGAACAACTTGTTGGTGACAGACTTGGTCTGATACACCTTCTCCAGCTTACTCCAAACCTCAATGGCAATCTTCTCCTTGCACACCTCCCTCAGAGGCTTATCCCCTAGACACAAGATGATTGTGCTATGAGCCTTTTCCAATATTTCTTGTCTCTTGCCTGGATTTTCTGACGAAGAAGGGGGCCATTGATCTTCAGGCTTCAGAGCATTGGCCAGCCCATGATGAGTCAAGATAGCCTTCATCTTGATCTTCCACAAACCAAAATCGTTTGCTCCAGTGAATTTCTCAAATTCCAGCTTGGTAGATGCCATGATTGATGATTAACCAGTCGATTCCTTCTCCGATTCCCACAGACGGCGCCAATTGTTGTGAAATCAATCGGAACTGAATCGAGCTCAATAAGACTTGAAGTTTTCAGAGCAATTGGAAGAACTTGCCGGATGAACACACTCAACAGAAATAATCAGGAAATCAAAAGAACAAGCAATTTACATGGTTCGATCAAATTGATCTACGTCCACGGATGGGGTTGTCTCACTTCACTAATCAACAGAATAATGTTTACTGTTGGGAAATCCCTTATGTTTTGATGCCATTAAAACCAGCTGATCTTGGGAGGTCAGCTGATCAGCTGAGGTCAGATCAGCTAAGGATGGTCAGCTTAGGTGAAGGTCAGCTGAGGTGCTAGATATCAGCTGATGTCAGGTCAGCTGATGTCAGATCAGCTGAGGTTAGATCAGCTGAGGTCCAGGTCAGCTGATGTCAGACCAGCTGAGGTGCCGAAATCAGACGAGGACAAAATCAGCAGAGGAGCACCCAGATCAGCTGAGACACGTTCAGGACAGCTATGACTCAACATACCAGCTGAGCCCTGAACATATCAGACGAGGACCACCAACAGCAGCTGAGGTCGTCTGAAGCTGTTGCATAGAAGATCTATTTATAGAAAGTCAATCATGTCAAGAGGACAAGATCGCAATAACGGCTAGAAGATTTCCAGAATCATAGGCAATCAAATCAAGTCAATTAGATTGAAGATCAAAGCCAAGATGGAAAGATATCAACCTGGAGATCAATAATCAATCAATCATTCTGATTGATTGATTACATATTTATAGGGATTTCAAATCCTAGTCAACTCTAACTGCTAGTTTTTGATACCTATAAATATGAGTACAAGAGAGAAAAATAATAATAATCCTACACACGATTACACTAGCAGATAGGCTACAATATTTTCCTCTGTACACAAACACGTTTACACATTTATTATTCATTTGTAAGACTTTATAGAAGTCGATCAGTTAGTTGCAGTCTTTGCACTAACAAGTTGTAAGAGAGTTTTCTCTCGAAGGTTGTAAGGGAGTTAGTAAGTGAGTAAGAGAGCCCCTCAACTCCGAGTTGGATTGAGGAGAGTGGATGTAGGACAGTTGGTCCGAACCACTATAAATCCTGTGTGTTTTTCTTGCTTTATTTAATTGCTCCAACTTGATGCACTAAAGATTAAAAAGGTTTTTCTAATTAAAAAGGATTTAACCAAAAACATTTCCGCACACTAAGATCACGGCGCACTCAGCTGATTGTAAAGTCAGCTGTTTTCAAAACAAGAAGACTCAAAGTCTTCTTTAGGGACCAACATTTACAAAATACAAGCTTTCTCTCTCTCTCTAAGATTTAGAATGAATCACTCTCTTAAAATACTGGAATGAATACATATTTATAGATCAGACCCTTAACCACTTTTGAGCTCTTAACCAATCAACGAGAATCGTATGGTTATAACCGCCTTGAATAACTATTTCGGGGTCCAATGAGATTGCTCCGCCAGCTGCCCAAATAACTGACTTTATCACTCTGGTGAAGTCGCCTTGGCCATGCTCTGTTTTCTTAACTGTCAGCTCAGGATCGCCTTCATGCTGAGTGACTCAGGGAGTAGGAGATTTTCAGCTCAGGATGATCTCTCAGGATTGCCTTCAGTTCTACTGAGTCTTCAGTGTCTTCACTGATCTGACCACTCAGGATGACATTCAGGATGAGTGTCAGGATCAGAACACTCCTGACTCAGGATCAAGTCTTCGCTCAGGCTCAGGATGCTTTCCTCAGGAATATTCCTCTGGATCCAATTCTCAGGATCAGGATTCTTGACTATTCTTCAGTACTCAAACTCAGCTTATCTTTACACTTAATACCTATGATAGCACTTAATTCCAAAAATTTATGGTTCTCTGTCAAGGCCCAAAGTCCGTCCATGAATATTCATCAGAGTTCTATGAATTATTGACGAGGGTTGATTGAAGGGATACTCCTTCCCAGATCATGGTCCGCTATATTGGTGGCCTCTGTCTCCCTATTCAAGATGCCCTGAACCTATTGCGCCCCAAAACTCTATCCGACGCACACCAGCAGGCCTCCGCCGTCGAGACTCAATTTTCTCACCGGTCGACATCATCTCCGTTGGTTCCAGATTGGAGTCGGGCATCTGGTTCGCCCAATCCAGCCCATGACCTTCGAAGCCCTACCGCTCCTGTGGCTAAATCTGGTACGACACAGGCCCTAATTGGCCCTCCTACACCACGGCATCAACCTGCTGCTGTCGGACCCCACCCAACCATGCCCGGTCGCTGTTTTAATTGTGGCGACACCGGTCACCGCATGGCTGCGTGCCTTCAACCACGGGGCTCCCGTACACTCCTCCTTGAGGGTGATATCGACGTTCCTTATGATGGCCCCCCTGTGTTCGATGAGGAACCCATTGTTGATGATTTTGAAGCTCATCTACAGGGCGATGTAGGTTCCCTATTGGTTCTTCGGCGAGCTTGCCTTTTGCCTAAATCTGATGACGCATCCGCACAGAGAAATTGCATCTTTCAGTCTACGTGCACAATTAATGGGAAAGTCTGTAAGCTTATTATTGATTCTGGTGCTTGTGAAAACATTATTTCTGCTGATGCTGTTGCTAAATTGTCGGTTGTTATTGTTTCACACCCTCGCCCTTATACTCTTGGTTGGTTGAGTCGTGACAATGCTATTATTGTTACTGATCGGTTGCAAATTAATTTTTCAATTGCTGGTCGTTACTTTGATACTATCTGGTGTGATGTGGTACCCATGGACGCATGTCATCTGCTGTTGGGGCGCCAATGACAATTTGATTGTCGTGTTGTGCATGATGGACACCTTAATACTTACTCGTTCACTGTGGATGGTTCTAAATTTGTGTTGCACCCTTCTGGCTCGCCTCCTACCCCCCCTGATCCTCCTACTATCGTCATGTTATCTCGCACCGCTTTCGAGTCTGAGTTATCATCTGGTTCTCCATGTTATTTGCTTATTGCTCATGATATCTCTGTTGCTACCCCTATTCCCCATGTGGGTCAGACTCTTTTGCAGGAATTTTCTGATGTGTTTCCCTCTGAGTTGCCGGATTCCTTTCCTCCTCTCCGTGACATTCAACATCAGATTGATCTTGTCCTAGGGGCAGCCTTGCCTAACAGGTCTCACTACAGGATGAGTCCCGCTGAGCATGCGGAACTCCGTCGTCAGGTTGAGAAGTTGTTATGACGTGGGTTTGTTAAGGAGAGCCTAAGTCCTTGTGCAGTTCCTGCGCTGCTCACTCCGAAGAAAGATGGTTCTTGGCGTATGTGTGTTGATAGTCGGGCTATCAACAAGATTACAGTCCGTTACAGGTTCCCTATTCCTCGCATGGACGACCTGTTAGACCAGCTTAGCGGATCTACTATTTTCTCTAAGCTTGATCTCCGCAGTGGGTATCACCAGATTTGAATTCGGCCGGGAGATGAGTGGAAGACGACCATCAAGACGAGGGAAGGTCTATTTGAGTGGCTGGTTATGCCCTTTGGCCTGTCGAATGCTCCGAGTACCTTCATGCATGTCATGAATCAGGCCCTTCGTCCTCTCATTGGGACTTGTGTGGTTGTCTACTTCGATGACATCCTGGTCTACAGTAAGTCTGTGGAGGCTCATATTGATCACATGCGAGCAGTCCTTCGTATTCTGCGTTCTGAGAAATTCTATGGAGCTCCTAACAAGTGCATTTTCTTCACTGACTCGGTTTTATTTTTGGGTTTCTGTATCTCTTCTGTTGGTGTTTCTGTTGATGATGCTAAGATTGCAGTTATTCGGGATTTACCGGTTCCTACCACTATTACTACTGTTCGTAGCTTTCATGGATTGACGTCTTTCTACCGACGCTTTATTCCACACTTCAGTTCCATCATGGCGCCTATTACAGATTGTATGAAGAGCAAAACATTTACTTGGTTGTCGACTGCCGACGATGCCTTTGCCACTATTAAGCGTAAGCTGACCTCTGCGCCTATTTTGATCCTACCGGACTTCTCTACTCCCTTCGAGTTACACTGTGATGCTTCGAAGGTCGGCATTGGTGCGGTCCTTAGCCAGGATGGCCGTCCGGTTGCATACTTTAGTGAGAAATGTACTGGCCCTCGTTCTCGCTATTGTACTTATGATGCTGAGTTCTACGCCATTGTGAGTGCAGTGCGGCACTGGAGACGCTATTTATTTCACCGGGAATTTATCTTGTTCACTGATCATGACTCCTTGAAATACATTGCCAGCCAGGATCACGTTTCTGCCCGACATGCCTCTTGGGCCGCGTACCTACAACAATTTACTTTTGTGCTTCGTCACACATCTGGTGCTTCTAACCGAGTAGCATATGCTCTTAGTCGTCGTCATTCTTTACTTCTGGACATGCGCATCTCAGTTCCTGGTTTTGATACTTTCACACATCTCTATGCGGACGATGTATACTTTGCACGCATCCTGACTCGATTGGCTGTAGGTGAGTCTTTGGACTTTGTACTTGTCGAGGGTTTCCTATTTCTCGGGACCCGCTTGTGTATTCCGTCTTGTAGCCTCCATTCCCAGCTTATTTCGGAGCTACACAGTGTCGGTCATGTGGGGCGCGATCACACATTTGCTCTCTTTCATGCCAGTTACTTTTGGCCTACCCTGCGTCGAGATGTTGCTCGGTGCCATGTTTGCCAGGTATCTAAAGGGACTGCCACTAATGCGGGTCTCTATTGCCCCTACCTATCCCGGATGCACCTTTGCTTGGTGTTAGCATGGATTTTGTCCTTGGTCTTCCTCGTACTCAGCGGGGCTTCGATTCCATCTTTGTTGTTGTCGATCGGTTTAGTAAAATGGCTCACTTCTTGCCTTGTAAGAAGACTTTCGATGCACTTCACGTCGCTCAGCTCTACTTTCGTGATGTGTACCGCCTCTATGGTCTTCCCACTTCTATTGTCTCCGATCGGGGCACTTTTGGCGTGGCCTTTGGCGACTCGCTCGCACGGAACTTCATTTCAGTAGTGCTTATCATCCCCAAACTGATGGTCAGACGGAGGTTGTTAATCGTTCCCTGGGTAACTTGTTGCGCTGTTTAGTGAGTGATAACCTTCGCACTTGGGACTCGATGTTATGTCAGGCTGAGTTCGCACATAACTCTGCCGTGAATCGTAGTACTGGTTTCTCTCATTTCTAGGTTGTGTATGGTCGTGTTCCACGCGGCTCAGTTGACCTTGTGGATCTACCCTCGTCCCCTCCTGCGGATGATCGTGCTGTGTCGCACTGGGAACAGTTGGCGAAGATACATGCTTCCACCCGGGCTCGTCTCGAGTCTAGCAATACTCGCTATAAAGCGCAGGCAGACCTTAAGCGTCGACATGTGGAGTTTGATGTTGGAGACTTAGTCTGGGCCGTTCTCACCAAGGATTGATTTCCTGCTCGTGAGTATAATAAATTGGCTTCCCGGAAGATTGGACCAATTGAGATAGTGGAAAAGATCAACCCCAATGCCTACCGTCTGCGTTTACCACCCACCTTGCGCACTTCCGATGTGTTTAATGTCAAGCACCTAATACCCTACTTTCATGGTGAAGAGACCCATCCCGATTCGAGGGCGAATCGTTCCGATGGGGGAGAGAATGATGGAGAAGAGACCGTGATTTGAAGATTTGCCTTTATTATTTATTATTTAACTTATTTATTTACATGGGCATTAATTTTATATTAGGGAATTTTTATTTGCTCTTTTTATTTGAGACAGTGTATTTATATCTCCTGTTGAGACCTTTTTGGATTTGATTATTAATGAATTAATTTAGTCCCTTTTGTGAGTCCTTTTTGAGCGTTACGTTCCCGCTGCGTCAGTTAGTCTCTTCGTATGTTTTGTTAATTAAATACTAGACTAATATTAATAATAGTCTACTTGAGGTATTGTAATAGATAACTTTGAATAAAATAAAAAACCATTGGATTTTATTCCTTGCTCGTGTTTAATTTGTATACTTTCAATATTTATATAACATATCAACTGAATATTCATCGAAAATTGAAGAGGGAGACGAAACACTGTCATTAATGATGGTGTAAAAATTAATGGAACTAACGATTTTACTGTTCATTTAACAGACTTTTATTTTTGTTGTTGGAAATGGTTAAATCTTGAATTGTGATCACAATTTTATGATAAATTGTGAACCACTGCAACATTTTTGTTTATATTCATAACACCCTCCAAATTCACTATACATTCATAAGTATAAATAAAGAGACAATATTTAATTTTTAAAAAAAGTGAAATTTACATTAAAATATTACTTTTAAGAATAATCCATGGGTTTTTTTCTTGAGTCCAAAATATTAACAGGCTGCAAAATCCCAACCCAATCTATTTATTTGTGGGCTACGGATTCAAGCAAACCAGCTCACCCTTATGTTTTATATATATTTATTTTTTAAAATATTAAAAATATAATAGATCTAGCTAGTACATTAAATTTATCAAAATAAAATATAATTAAATATATTTTTTGTTAAGTCTCCCTACAAAAATGCCAAAACAAAAAAATTCTTGTAAATAAATTAAGTTCATCGATCATTCATTAATTACAAGAATAATTTTCCGCATATTGAAAGTTCACAATTTATTAGCTTTAATAATTCATAAATATAGTTTTCTACAAATTAAATTTACCCTCTACTAAAAGTATACACATTTTCTTTATTCGTTCGTCACAATACTCCAACTTTATCTATTTTTTTAATTCTCATACCCAACACTAGGTGCATATTTTTATAGGACGGAATTATAAAAAAAATATTAAGTATCTATTTTGAAACAATAAAAACAACTTCTAAAAGCACTTTTTTAAAAACCATTTCTCACATTTTATTGAAAAAAAAAAACTTCAAAAATCTATTTTGTATAGTTTTAAAAAAGTTTTAAGAGTGAATCTAATATTGAAATTGGATTCGGTGAATTCAAATTCACTTAGAGACATACTCTTCAATCTAATATTGGGTGCCAGTCCACAATTCAACACTTATTATCGAATTAATTTTGGTTTCTTTAATTACAAACCAATAATACTTAACAACTGCATTAACAATTGATTTTTTATACTTACTTTTTTATACTTACTTGTTACCTCACTTAATCTGTATTTTCGTGAGTAAGAATAAAATAATATAATTTTTAAATGTTATACCCTCTCTATAAAATAATTTAACAGATTATGACTGAGGATCAATAGTAGAGTAATAATAAAGTTAGAGGGAGCATAATTTATATCGCCTTTAAATGTTTTTATTATTGTTATTATTTTTATCATTTACAGTTGGACCCCTCGTATTCCAATTAATCAATATCGGCGGGAAACTTTCCCCCAAAGTAAAATAATTTCACATTATAAATCATATTGTCTAGTGCTTTCCTTCATCGTGCCGATAATGATTGACGAATAAAACTCCAGCTATGGTATGCTTGTTTATTAGTATTTGGGAAGTGACTTAATTTTACTTTGTAAAACTCCAATTTGAGAATAGTGTATTCATTTGAAATTATTCCTATAAATTTTAATTTTTTTTTTCGTATAGAATTTTAAAATTTCTAAAATTCTATTTTATCCTATTTAATTTTTTTTTTTCAAACACAAGTAGTCCCGAAACAATGAGAGTATCAATCTTCTTTCACTGTGTTACTTTAATTATTTATTCAATTCAATCATTCAGCCTTACATTTTACAATATAATATAATATTCTATTATCAAAATTTTCAAATATTAAATTCTATAAAATTCACGCTTCCAAAGACGCACGTAACCCTTATATAATTTTGACAAAAACTTATATGAAACGTTTTACGGTGTGAAACGATACCATATTATTAAATGGATCACCCATACCCAAGACTCTCGGATTATCTCTTGAATTATTCAACAAATAATTAGCATCCTCCGCTTTGTTCATTCTCTTGCCCAGAACTCATATTACAAGCCTCAGAGCTGAAGAAAAAAGCGTGTTTCCAAGGAGAATTTTTGCTTGAAAATTTTATCTTCATGCATAATTTTTTTTATTGTTATTTAATTAGAGTATATATTATAAATAGTAAAAATAAATAAATAAGAAATTAACTTTAAATAAGAAATACATTTTATTTTATAGTAACACATGTTTGTCCATATAGTAACACAAACTGAGGAGCAAATATATGTTACTATTTGAGCAAATGTGTGTTACAATCTTATAAAAAGTTGTTATTTTGCATATATTCATTTGTTTTTATATAATAAATAATTTTTAACATAATATAAGAGAAAAATCATGTGTGTTACTATAAGAAAACATATTGGTTTTTCATAAATATTTATTTATTTGTATAGAAATAATTATTTTTTATATAATAACACATATAAAATAGTAAAAAGTGTATTAATATATGAATCAATATACCTGGATTTAAAGAAATGATGATTAAATTAAAAAACACATACTTATTCTTATAAAAGTTCATTTTCTCTTACAGTAACATGTATTTGCCCATATTGTAACACAAATTGGGGGATAAAATATATATTACTATTAGAGCAAATGTGTGTTACAATCTTATAAAATGTTGCTCTTTATATATATATATATATATCTTTATATATATATATATATATTTAGTTATTTTTATATAATAAATATTTTTTCATATAACACAAAAGCAATATGTGTGTTACTATAAGAACATATATTATTTTCTCATAAGTATTTATGAAAAAAATAATATTTTTTGTAATAACACACATTTATTATTAGATTGTATTAAAAAATATGCTATTTCTACAAAAATAAATGAATATATGTAAAGAAAACAACATTTGATCTAATTGTAACACACATTTTGCTTATTAGTAACATGCATTTGGCTAAATAGTAACATACCTGGGAGCGAAAAAATCTGGAATAATAGTTGAGATTTTTTTAAAAAAAAAAGACCAAATCCGACCCGACCCGGTAAAATCCGCGAATTTTTTAAACTTTACCCGTTTCACGTGAGTGTTTCTCTATAATTTTAATTTTATTTCAAATAATCTCTAATCAATAAACAAACATTAGTTGAAATATTAATTGAAGTTATGATATAACAATGTTCTATGTTAGTAGTAGACTATTGTAAACTCTAAAATTTATTTGCATCTAACATTATTAGGATGTTTATCCTTGCAGTTTGATGATTTGTGTAAAAGATGATGAAGACTACTGCAGTTTTGGCTGTTTCTATCTTTATACAATGTTGCTTCTAACTTAGGACAGAGAAATGAGCAATTTTTTTGGTTTAATTTGTAGCTTCATATTTTGCTGCTCTTTTGATCTTGTCACAGAGCATTACAGAAAATACGATGCCCATCTGATTTACCTTTTAATATTTTATGAATTTGATAATACAGGAATAATAATGTATAAATTAGAGACAAAGATACTTACATCATGCCCCACCAAGTCCTTGTATCTTGATGGTTTTAAAGAGATGGAATTTTGTAAAATGGGGTTCATATTTTGCTTTTTAAATTTGAAGAATGGAGTAAATATTTTGGTGAAGATGGTTATATATAATTTTAGGGTGTACTGAGGAAGATTTTTTTTTTTTAAAAATACATATGAGAAATTTCTTAATTTATTTGTGCTAATTAAATCATTTGTTATAAAATTATTTTAGATATGTAGATTACGAAAATATTATATGTTTAACAGTGAAAACAAACATATATGCACTCCATATATGTGATAATGACACATAAATAAATTTACAATTAATAAAATAATAGTAGACCCTCATATTTATATATCATTATTATATTTATAATAATATATAAATTTGTGTTCAGTGATGAAAATGTGATTTTTTTTATTAAGAGTAAAATTTCATTTGTTATTAGCCTTGCCTATAAATTAAACCACAATCCACCATACTTATAACACTAACTGAATTCGAATGAAGCCGCAATACTCTTTTTTGATAAGTTTGACCGGCTCTTAATCGATAAAGTCATATTCCATTAACGATGAACCTTAATTATTAAATTCTTATTAAACTCTTTTTCTTTAGGCTCCGTTTGATAGTTTGTAGAAAATTAGTACGTAGTGTTGAGATTTCGATTATTAAGTTAGAGATATGTATTAAATTTTAGTATTTGGTAGTTAATACTTAAAAATGTATTATTTTTATATCTTTGTTTGGTAGAATGTAGTAGATATAATTTAATTTTTTTTTTAATGAATTAATTTTTTGTTTAAGTATTTAGTAGGTAAGATATGTAATATTATTTTTGCAAAAAACGTCAATTTCCATTTAACACTTCTTCACACAATAACACAACACAAACAATTCATTTCAACACACAATCACTTAACTAGGTTTGCCACTATCAAACACCCTCTCCTTTGGCGCTGTGGTTAGGGGTGGGAATAGGCCAGGCCAGGCTAGACCTCTCACAAAAAAGCCTGGGCCTGGTTCACTATTAATGGGCCTGAGCCTGACCTGTTATCTATGAAAGACTTTTTAGTAGGCTAAGCCTGAGCCTTTTTAGCAAATAGGCCAGGCCTGAAAGCCTTTTAAAGGCCTACCTAATAAAAAATTTTCATAACCTTTTATTCATTATGAAAATTTTAAAACTATATTTATAAAATTAACAAATGTCTCAATAACACCAATAATAGTATTAAACATTTTATCAAATCACAAATAACATCGTTAATGCTTACATCAACTCACTAAAAAAACAATAACAAAACCATAAAGTAGTTCAAAAAATCAATACATAAATGATAAATGTTCCTTCCAATTTTCTTCAACTACTTATAAAGAAAAATAAAATCACAAAAAAAAAAAATTGTTCATATTTTCTTCAACTTACCACCTTCTGTGGCCATTGACCATGTTCCATTAGAGCATCTATATATAATTAATAATTAAAATGATAAATTATATATTATAAATTAATATCTTAAATATATATTTATATATTATATATAATATTAAATATGCCGGCCTGTTGGGCTTAAAAGACCTTTAAAAAAGTTCGGGTCTGGCCTATTTAACTAAATAGGCTTTTGAAAAGGCCTGAACCTGACCTATTTATTAAATAGGCCGAGCCTAACAAGGCTTTTAGTAGGCCGGGCCGTAGGCCTCTGTCGGGTAGCCTGGCCTATTCCCACCCCTAGCTGTGGTCGACGGCGCCTTCCCTTCCACTCTCCCCGTTGACGACGGCGAGGACATTGACGGTGAGTGCTTCATGACAGTCAAATTAATTTGAGCAGCAGCTGTGATATATCTTGATTTAATGTCATCGAGTCCAAGAGCTGATTACTTGTTAGGATTTGATCCCTTTTTGCTTATTATGCATGCATGTTTCCCCTGCTGTCCACTAGAATTATTGATGCAGCTCAACAACACAATGTTAATATTTAAACATAGGCATCATATATATGTACTGTTATATAGCTCAGAAACCTTGACAAAGCAGTCGTGAAAATGGTCAAATCAGCCATTCGAGCAGGGACCGACCCAACAAAGATCAAGGGGTGCAACTGTACCCCCAAGTCACACTGGCTATCTATAGAGTATTCAAGCAACAATTAGATATTTACAAGCAAGAACACAACAAAAAACCAGCCAAATTGACCATAAATATTGTATTCAAGCATTGCCAAAATGTCAAATACAATACAAAATATAAACCAACTTCCCTGGCCATTAAAGGGTTGGGTATTCAAGCCTATCCAAGATTTTATCTACAAACAAGAGTCAATCATTTATGGAATATCTATAGACAATAATTTATCAGTTTGCACTTGCAAACTAGAGTCTTTATCATTTATGATATATTATCAACAACCAATCACATTCAGACATAAATATAAAGTAGGATTTATACATCCTCATGCACTAAGAATGAAGACAAACATAGCTTCCCCATATACCATGTTCTGATATGAAAATGCACACACAAATGAAAGTATTCAACAGAATGGTAGACTATTGGGATAGAACATTCAAAGGCAGTGTGTGCTGCTTTTATCACATCTGATGGACCATTCTGCAAAATTAAGAATCACAAATCAGTGCTACACTTCAGGTCACTACGTAAAACCTGTCCAAAGGGTAATGGAGTTCTTCAACAGCAGATTTGCCTTCAATGAAATTATAACAAGAATCAGAGATACATTAAATAAGGCATCACATGGTTGCTATGGCTCAGAAATAAAAACAATACTAAGAACAAGCAGCCAACCCTTATGAATGGAATAAAAACCAAATACTGAAAAACAAGAGGCAAACTTCTGGCAATGCATAAAGTTCTGTCACATTACAGTGAGGAAACATATTTGTTAATATTTGAGCAACAAAATGTTTTCAATGACTAACGTTTATTCCCATGTATATGCCCACATATTTATAAACACACATTTATATTATAATTATAGTTTTCTTAAAAAAAAACTAAATTATGAGTAAAATTTCAAAATGATCAGAGACAACAAAAAATACAAATAATAAATTTTCTATTTTTTCTAAGTTGTTGTCTATATTTAATTATTATCCACTTAAAAATTAAATATAAACAATTTAAGTATATAAATAATTATGGGTCACTTACATTGAAGGCCAAATTATGTAGTAATACTACAACTATGGCTACCTATATTTTAAAAATACAACTAGGGCCAAATATAGCCTTTTACACCTATAATTGTGTACCGGCGAGTATAATGGTGTACTATAGTACATATATGTATACCTCGAATGATGATGTTGCACTATTCATGTCAGATGGTGTACTGTTCATATCAGATCGTACACTGTTCATGTCGCATCATACACTGTTCACGTCACATCCCATAATTATTGTTTACCGTTCAGTATAATAGTGTACTATAGTGCATATATGTGTACCAGATCTGATTAATCTTAATTTGATTATTCTTATAGAATTTCATACATTTTTCTATACTAATTGGATTGAATGCGCTTAATTGTCGAGAAAGGTACTTTGTATTATTTTTAGGTAAAATTGAAGATTATTAGTAAAATACAAGATTAATTTTCATTGAATTAATTGAAGAAATGGGCTCAATTCTATTCATAATTTTCAGCCCAATTTCGGTTAATTAATGAAAAGAAAGAGGAAAACGTGGCCTTCCTATTACCACATGTTTGAAATCAGATATTTGAAGAAACAACTGTTTGTTTGCCATTTTACCACTCGTCTCTGCAAGAACCCACCCAGAATTCACGCCAGTCCCAATCCATTTGTTTGCTATTTTCGCCGGAAAATCCCCTTCTACTGCCGGAATTGGACCACGCAGAGAAGAAAGCCTCCAGTTTGCCGGAAATCGCACCATTGCAGCCCCACAGCTTCTTCGAAGCCCATCCTCCACCGTTGCTGAAGCCCAGCATACCGCCCACTTCGCCGAAAACTGGAATCGATCCCTAATGCCTGGAGCGACTCCTCAATCCCTAAGAAAAGAACTTACTAGGACACAACTCCTTTGTCAGACAACCTCACATGGATATCTCTATTCCCCTTTGTTTCCAAATCCTTAGATCCAAATGCCAAAGTCACAACTCCAATGAACAAATTTATTATGACAAAATACGTGAGGTAGTATTGAGATCAAACAACCAAAACTAATGAAAAGAAACGAACCAGGGTGCAGAGCATACTGAATCCATTCTCCAGCAGGTAATCGAAGGTATTTCAGATTTAGGCAACGATAATCCTACTACACATAAATCAGAAACCTAGCCAGAAATGAAATAAATTGGAGATGCGAAAACTTAAAATGAATCAGGATTCAGAGCATACTGAATCCATTCTCCTACCGGCGGCCAGACCCACCACGACGGCGATAAACACGCCGGCGTTGAACGATATAATCACGAGCATCAAGAAATAGCCGATCGCGGAGTTTATCCCGAACAGGATCGCGCCGGCGAATTGGGATGGGCCCACTTGCGCCGACTCAGCTTCAAGAAGAGCAGATGGGTGTCAGCGGAGGGAGGCGGTGGGGTCTTGGCGACGGAGATGGACTTCAATTGGAGGCAGCGGTCCTCCATGTACTGGTAGAAGAGAGAGAAAAGGAAACCCACTTTTTTTAATGACCAAATGACCGCCGGGAACCTCCATCTATGCCTGACCGCGCCGGAAGGAAGATACAAAGTTTTCCTCTGCAACACCGGAATCCATGGGAGGCGAGTTCTCTCTCTCAACTCCAGAAATCGCAACACCTACCTCGACGGAATCCACATTCCCCTGTTTCAAGCCAAATGAGAGAGAATTTGGAGAGAGAGAGAAATGTTCTGAGAGAGAAAGATAATTTTAAATTCTAATTGTGTTCATTAGATGGTACAGCTAATAATAATTGATTTGATGGGTACAGCTGTATGAGACTTTGTGGTAAGAAAAGTAAATGGCATTGACGTAATTAAATTAAAAGATGAAGAGCATATGTATGGAAAAAAGGCCTTGGTTGATATTTGGAAAAAGCAAAGGCCGTAGATGTAATTCAGCATGAAAAAAAGACTATAGATGTAATAAACTCAATAATTATTATATGTCTACTAATATATTATTTTTTTAAATTGATAACAATAAATGGTTAAATTATTATTTGCCATAAAGATGTGGAATATAGTTGTGAGTACCCAAGTAACAGTGAAAATTGAGATAATAATACAAATTTCAATCCGTCAACAGTAACGGATCAGAGATTTGTATTATGTGCCACCAAACTATGTATAAATCATGATATAAGGTCTTTTCTCACCCATATCCATCTTACCAATTACGCAGCCTTAGTTACTTAAGTAAGTCTCTTCGTATGTTTTGTTAATTAAATACTTAGACTAATATTAATAGTCTACTTGAGGTATTGTAATAGATAACTTTGAATAAAATAGAAAACCATTGGATTTTATTCCTTGCTCGTGTTTAATTAGTATTCTTTCAATATTTATATAACATCAACAGAATATTCACCGAAAATTGAAGAGGAAGACGAAACAGTACTGTCATTAATGATAGACTGATAGTGTAAAAATCAATGTAAATTGTGAATTGAACTAACGATTTTACTGTTCATTTAACAGACTTTTATTTTTGTTGTTGGAAATGGTCAAATCATGAATTGTGATCACAATTTTTTGATAAATTATGAACCACTGCAACATTTTTTTTTATATTCATAACACCCTCCAAATTCACTATATATTCATAAGGGGATTAATACCAAAATTGTCCCATAACTTTTTCACTTTTTTGATTTGGTCCCATAACTATGTAATGTTTCAATTTAGTCCCGTAACAATTCAAATCTAACCAAATTAGTCCCATAACTATGTAATATTTCAATTTAGTCCCGTAACAATATAAATCTAACCAAATTAGTCCCATAACTATGTAATGCTTCAATTTAGTCCTATAACAATTCAGATCTAACCATATTAGTCTCGTAAACGACGTCGTTTCACTCACGTCCCGTGTGAGCCAATTTCACCGGAAAATATAACACGTGACCGGAAAGTGAGTAAATCGACGTTGTTTTATATCATTTCTGGCGATTTGAGACTAATTTGGTTAGATTTAAATTGTTGTGGGATTAAATTGAAATATTACATAGTTATGGGACTAATTTGGTTAGATTTGAATTATTATGGGACTAAATTGAAACATTACATAGTTATGGGACCAAATCGAAAAAATGGAAAAGTTATGGGACGATTTTGGTATTAATCCCCATTCATAAGTATAAATAAAGAGACAATATTTAATTTAAAAAAAACGTGAAATTTACATTAAAATATTACTTTTTAAGAATAATCCATGGGTTTTTTTCTTGAGTCCAAAATATTAACAGGCTGCAAAATCCCAACCTAATCTATTTATTTGTGGGCTGCGGATTCAAGCAAACCAGCTCACCCTTATGTTTTATATATATTTTATTTTTAAAAATATAATTGATCTAGTACATTAAATTTATCAAAATAAAATATAATAAAATATATTTTTTGTTAAGTCTCCCTACAAAAATGTTAAAACAAAAAAATTATTGTAAATAAATAAAGTTCATCGATCATTCATTATTACAAGAATAATTTTCTGCATATTGAAAGTTCACAATTTATTAGCTTTAATAATTCATAAATATAGTTTTCTACAAATTAAATTTACACTCTACTAAAAGTATATATATTTTCTTTATTCGTTCATCAATCAAAATTATGTAAGTTCATTTTATTGAAACTATCACTTTGTTATTAGTTATTACTATCACAAATAATTATTTTATTCATAAGTACCCAGTAATACATTCACAATACCCTAATGTTGGTAGAATTCGTTAATGAAGTAATTTGTGGCTTTAATAAGGTTGTGATTCTACCAAATAATAACAAGATTAAAGTTTGTCTTTGATGACTTTGTAGAAAGAGAGAGTAGTGAGAGTTAGAGAGAGAAAGTATGTTTGGAATAATGAACTTAGAGAGAGAAAATGTGTACAAGAGACCTATTTATAGGTTTGCATGTTGTGAAGTGGCACCTTGTGAGCCTACTTGACTTTAGGTGCTGACAAGTGTCCTTACACCTGTCTTTATACACTACCATGCTTCTATTACATCCCTTCGTCCTACTACATCACTACTAGTTCCCTATATAGCTACTATCCGTACTCCGGACTGCGCGAGCTTCCTAACGAGCTTGCTTGCCTAGTACTATTTCGGGTTGGGGTGATAGTAGTGAACTTCAGGCTTGTCTCTTGGATATGGGCGAGCTCCTTGGCGAGCTCTCTTGCGAGCTCTCTCTCCTGGCCTTGGTCAACCATTGACTCAATCTTTGGTGTCTGGGCGAGGTCCTTAGCGAGCTTCTCTGTCTTTCTTGGAGTTGACTTGGTCAAAGTTGGTGATGTGTCTTCTGGGCATGTCGGCGAGCTTCTTAGCCTTGGTCAATTAATTTCATAATTACCTATTAGTAGTTCGTCTATCAACATCTAACTTTATCGATTTCTTTTTAATTCTCATGTCCAACACTAGGTGCATATTTTTATAGGACGGAATTATAAAAAAAATATTAAGTGTCTGTTTTGAAACAATAAAAACAAAAAGCACATTTTTTTAAAACCATTTCTCACATTTTTTTGAAAAAAAAAACTTCAAATTTCTATTTTGTATAGTTTTAAAAAAGCTCTAAGCATGACTATTTCTTTTATTACGAGTGAATCTAATATTGAAATTGGATTCGGTGAATTCAAATTCACTTAGAGACATACTCTTCAATCTGATATTATTGGGTGCCAGTCTACAATTCAACACTTATTATCGAATTAATTTTGGTTTCTTTAATTACAAACCAATAATACTTAATAACTGCATTAACAATTGATTTTTGGTTTTTAATTAGTTTTTCTATTTTCATGCAACTATTTATTCACTAATATATAATTTTGTATAAAAATACAATTCTATAGTTTTATTTACTTAAATTGATTAATATTTTTTAATAAAAAAATATTTTATTCATTTAATTACTACAAAACAACTCAGGAAATTAAAAAAGCGTTGAAATATCAAATAGAAAATTAAAATTGAAACGAAGGGGTATGATTTTAACGACAGTATTACCTTTTCTTTTTGATACTTACTTGTTACTTTCCTAAACTGTTCTCTCTCACTTAATAAGTATTTTCATGAGTAAAAATAAAATAATACTACCTCCGTCCCTTAAAAGTTTGCGATACTTTTGGGTGCATGATTTTTAAGAAAAAGTGTAATAAGTAGAATGTGTATGGTGAAGATTGTGAATTAAAATTTTTAAAGGTGGAGATTTAAAGGAATATTTTTATTTTAGGAATATGCAAATTTTTGTGGGACAAACTAAAAAAGAAAGTATGCAAATTTTTATGGAACGGAGGTAGTATAATTTTTAAATGTTATACCCTCTCTATAAAATAATTTAACAGATTATGATGATATATAATTTATATCGCCTTTAAATGTTTTTATCATTTACAGTTGGACCCCTCGTATTCCAATTAATCAATATCGGCGGGAAACTTTCCCCCAAAGTAAAATAATTTCACATTATAAAGCTTGTTTTGCGCATTCTTAATTTCTCTGTTCACAAATCTCACCCATCTTCATTTAATTTGTCCAACAATGTCCGACGTTCCCTCCGAACTCTACCGGCAAATACTTATCCGATTGCCAGCAGAGTCCCTCTTCCGGTTGAGGAGTGTGTGCAAGTCATGGCTACACATTATCGAGGATCCATCATGCATCAAGGAACACACCAACAATCAAATCTACAACCACACCCTCCTCGTCAAAGATAAAACCCTTTATTCCTTCTCTCTCGACTCCCTTAACTTCGTCAAAGACCTTCAAAACATCGAGGCCACCCGAATCAAACCGTTGATCCGCCGTGGCGTGCCGCGCTTACACTATCTGTTTCATGTCGCCTCCTGCAACGGTCTAATTCTCGTATCTGATGGAGACATTAATGGGGTCTGGGAAATATGGTACCCCCTAACAGGGGACTGCCACGAGTTGCCCCCTCCTAATTCCGCAGTAATTTCACACGGTTTCGGGTTTGGATTCGGTTATGATGCTGATGCGGATGACTACAAAGTTGTGCGGGTGGATACGTTGGTTTCTGCAGGAAAATTTGTGTACGAAACTCATGTGTATAGTCTGAAATCAGAATCTTGGATTATGATTAAGGATAGCCCTGTTCGTATTCTGTCGAAACCGGGCGTGTTTGGCACATTGTATTGGAGATCAGGGGAGATGATAATTGCACTCGATCTTAGGACTGAAAGTTATAGCCAGTTGCCACTTCCCCCGGTGAAAGATTGTGAAGTGGATATAAGCGCATTAGACGGATGCTTAGTTATTAGTTTGAATCATCACACGACGGGTGTGTTTGATGGATGGGTGATGGAAGATAATGGAGCAGCTTCCTAATTGTGACTTTAGACATCCGTTGAATTTAATGCTTGTGGCTTATTTGAAGGGAAAACAGCAAGCTGTTGTGCAGTGCAGTCAAGGTTTCGTTTGGTTTGATATTGGGATTAATAATTCCTTCATGAGTTTTCCAGTTCATGAGTTTTCGCATTTTGCTTCTTCTATAATTTGTCCGGGAAGTCTTGTTCGACTACGCACTGCTGTTGAGATTCAAGGTAAAAATTAAATACCCTGCTGCTTGCCTTTTATTTATGATAGATTTGTGCTTTGATTTGTGAATTGTTTCGATTAAGAGGAAATGGAGATGGGAAATCACATTGTCTAGTGCTTTCCCTCATCGTGCGGATTATCATTGAGGAATAAAACTCCAACTATGGTATGCTTGTTTACTTTATTTCAAATCCACTAAATAATTAATAAACAAATTACATTTGATGAAATATTAATTGAAGTTATGATATAAAAATGTTCCATGTTAGAAGTAGACTAGTTAAACTCTAAATTTTGTTTGCTTCTAACATTATTCGGATGTCTATCTTTGCAGTTTGATGATTTGTGTAAAAGATGATGGAGACTACTGTTGTTTTTGCAAGTGAATACATTAGCTATTATGACGTCTGAGCATGACTCTTAATTGACTGCATAATTTTGCTTACCCATCCTTATTCCTGTAAACAAAACCCAGTCTTTTGGTTTAAAGTTTTTCGAAATTCAGTTGGTTAACTTTGGTAAATCAAATTAACTATGGACTTATTGGGAGATGTATGATGATGACAATGAGAAGTGGTAGTATTCCCTTGTTACAATGGATGCTTTTTGAGTTGAGAGATATTTTGGAAAAATATTTTTCTCCAGTAATTTTACCAATTTTGGGTTTTGGGAAATATTGAATAAGATTAAAAAAATTGGTATCATGGATCTAGAGCTTTTAAACGAAATGAGCTACTTGTGAGCTCGTCTAGTCAAAGCTTGACTTGAGTTTGAGTTAAAAAAAAAACTCCCCCTGTTCCAAAACTAATTTTACACTTTTCTTATTTGGACGTCTCAATTCTATTTTCACAAATGTAAAAATGAATTTTTTTACATTCACAAAAGTCAATAAAGTGTAATTATTTTATTTTATTATTTAACTTTACACATATACTCACTTTTCCTTGCTTCGCTTGTTCAGGACAATTATGAAAGTAGTCCTGTGACGGAGAGAGTATTTGTTTGCTTAACGAGCTCGATTCGACTGGACTCGCTAGTTGTTCTGTAGATTTACAATATAAAGATTATCTTGTAAATATTATATAATTTGCACAATAATATGAAATTATAATATTTTGCACAATAATATAAATCATTCATATTAATGAATTGATAGTTCTATTTTTATTGAAGTATGAGAATGTGAATATGTTGAATTATAAAATTGTTGATATAGCATCAATTAAATATATCTTTTTTAGAATTTTCAAGCTCAAGTCGAGCTTTATCAAGCTCAATCATAAATTTTGGGTTGGAGCTTGAGCTAAATTTAAGCTAAACAAGTTGAGTTGAGCTCGATTTTGAGCCGCTTTATTTAACGACCGAGCAGAGTCGAGTCAAGCTCGATAAGCTTAACAAACCGAGCGAGCTAACAATATTTAGGTTCACTCGACTCGTATATCATTTTGTAAGGAAGAATCTCCAAATAAATTAGTAAGTTGGAGTAAACAACTCATTTGACATAATTCATTTTAAATTCGAAGTTGAGTTGTGATTTCCATTTAAGTCAGACGGTCGAGCTATTTGCTTGGCCAGATTGAAATTGAATTTGAATTTGAGATGTGAATAACAAAACGAACAACATACTACACCTTATTCATACATAAATTATCAATCTTTTTTAATAAAAATTTTCAGAAGCGTTTGTTTTAAATTTTTTTAATAGTAATGAAATGAAAATTCATTTTCTATCTTCACTCTTATATATGTTAATAAATATTTGTCTTCATAATATTTATATAATTAGTGTTGTGCTTCAATTTAAAAAAAATTAAATAAACAAAAATAAAAAGTTATTGATTGTGGTATGAAAAATCGATTGAGGGGATGATTATAACTACAAGGTAAGAGGAATCTTATATTATAAAAGTAGAAGTACTTTCACCACATGCTGCCACCTGTCAATTTTAACCTCTTCTACGAATGACACGTGTGAATTCGAGTCGCCCCAAATTTTCCACAGTTAACGTCGCTCCATATTTTCCACGCAGCCCCGCTCTAAATAGATCGGTTTCGTAGCAGTTTCTTTTTTCTGAAATAAGGAAGGCGAAGAAGCATGTATAAATGTCTTCTATAAATTTTCGTTTCAGGATTTATGAAATCCTATTTTCTCTCCGAGCCCCATCCCCAGTTTCGCTGATTTGCGGCCCGAACTCGAACGGTTACGATTTTAACTGGATCCTCCGCCGGGGTTTCCTGATTTAGCAAAACTGCTCATAAAGTCAGTCGCGAACATGCCGTCTCTGCTCTGCTACTTGATCGAAAAAATCGCTGCATCTCCGCCATAAATCCTGTACGAGTCGCCATTTTTGGAAGTCCAGTTGTCGTACTTTAAATCAAATCGTCGCCGCGATCAATAACACAGGATGCTCCGCCTCGCGCTGCCAGAAATCTGGAACTAAAAAAAATATCAAACAGTTAAAGTATTAACCAGATCCTTCGCCGGGGTTTCCTGATTTAGCAAGTAGCTCTATTGCCTCCAGACTGTTACTTGATATCAAGTATATTATATTGTACTTCAATTTCTTTAATGAATTTTCCTATTGTGCTAATTACTTTCTTTTTTTTATCTATATTATTTCGTTCTTAGCTTTCTGTCTTTCTTAGTGCAATTCTCATATTAGTATTCCCTGTACATCCTGCCCTAGAAAGGTAATATCTCTAGCCCTAATTCTATTACTGCATTTAATTTGAGCAGAGTTCGTTGATGTTAATTTGAAGTATTATTGTTACTTCTACTGTACATTCTTGAAACTCGATCTTTTGAGATCTTAGAACTTCCATTCACGATTTGGCTGTTTCATATTTTATGACACACATGTTTGACGTTACATTTTTATGTCATTTCATAACTGATGTGAGCTCTCCAATCAATACGGCTAACAGAGTGTACTTTGTGTTGTTCCCTTTGTCATATTCTTTGTATTTAATGTATTTAATGCATGGCAACAGAATGTAGGGGAAATAAGGAAAGCTCTTGGGGGTAACAATGCAGGATTTACTATCATGAGAACTTAACAAATTGCATGGTTCATTGAAGCAAAGAATACAATGAACTGTCATCCAAGTGTCCTTAATTTTCAGACGAACTTAGAGCTGTGCTTTTAGCAATTTAAAGAAAATAATTTTGAAGTTTTTGCGTCTTTATTTCAATAATATATTTGTTCTAATAAAAATTTCCTACGAAAGTCAATGGAAAACCGCAGTTTATCAATATCTCAACTCTAATGTTGTGTGAAAGAAATCAATATGTTTCAGATAGGCAATAATCAACTATAATATACTTGCACTGTTGTCTACATAGTCCGTCTCTGATGAATATGCTTTATGTGGTTGAAGTAGCTGGTTTTGCTCGGGTTTTTAGTATAATTTCATTGCATATTCCTTTTACAATACAAATATACAATATTATTGGTGTATTTTATTGTATAAATTTACCTTTGCATTTTTTACTTTCCTTTTTGTTTTTTATTTAGAGTGATTGATAAGATTGCTACTTGAATTTTTTTAGCCTACTGCCGGCTAAATTTACTTTACATCCATTTATGTTCTTTTAATTGCAGATTCATTTTGACAAGACCAGCACACACAAGATTGAAATATGCTCAACGACCTAATTGACTCCAAAAGGAATAATATAAAAGAAACTATCAAGCAGCACCACAAGCAAGGTTATATTTAAATTCATATTTTCAAATACTTCAATAATGATGCTTGTAGATAATTTGCTAGATAAGTTTCATAGCTTATGATATATTTAAAATCTTACATAGAAACCAAACATAGCATTAATCTGGCCAATGGGGCGAGGCATATTCTCTGAAAGTGCAGAAGGTTGCAACTCACAATCGATTCCTGAACTATGTTCATACCACTTAGACAAATTGACAGCAGCTTTGGCCAACAAATTGCATTCCTCCCATTGGGGAATCAATAAGTTGAACAAGAATACCAGTTTTTACTCCTTTGCCTAATCTTTCCTCAATTTCTGACAATTGAGAGTTTCTCTAACAGGTGAATCCCTAATATGTTGTTCTTCGTCTTCAAATCTTTTAATTACAGTTCTTTCCGCTAAGATATTTACGATCACGTTATGTTTATTCTCTATCAACTGCTGAATTATAATTTTCTCTCACATTTCTTATTCTGGGCAGATTACTTCTCTTTCTCATCTTAACAAAGGTATAGCTATTGTACATAAAAACATGGCATCCGAGCTAATTTCTTAATGATACTTTTTTTGTCCTTGATGCATGTGTTCTGCTTTAAGATGTGCTTTGCTTATATTTTAATTTGGTATTGCTTCTTAGATTAGTTCAATTTGAGTTGGTTCACCTCAGTGTGGTTTTTTACCGCAATTATATTTGTCGAATTAATAAAAAAAAATGCATATCTGCCAATGGAAAGATTGCCACTGATGTAAAGTAATATCATTCATCTGAGTTAATCAACATCATGACCAGCAAATATGCTCTTCGAAATGCTTAGTGAATGTTTATTCTGATCCATTATTTGCAGGTACTCATCTTTTTCTCCATCCATTATGTAATTCTGCTCATCTTTTTTGTTGCCTACTACACATGCATTTTTTTTCATGGCTTCTTTGAATTAATAGGTAATTTTGCCAACTTTTACTTCTACTCATACCTGATAAATGATCAACTCTCAACTGTACTAGCTTGATGGTTTTTGCCAAGTGACAGATACATGTTAAGATAATATTCTTCACAGTTGTGTGTTTACGTAATATCCTTTACTATATATATATATATACATACATACACACAATAGGTGTCAAAATTCGTTCCACCTTACCCAATAAATTACACATGTAATTGATGATTTTTATTTCATCTAATAAGCCTAATCATGGTTTATACTTGCGCTAGAATCTGTTAATGCATTTCAAAGGACTACTACTATAGCGGTAGACTTGGCCAAAATAGGAACAGTTTTTTCACAAGTAAGAATTTTTTTTGGGAAGTTGACATTCTTCCACGAGATAGTTTGTTATTTTCACTGCCTCTCAACACCAACACTGATTTGAACCTTAGCTTTTTCTTAATTTATTTTCCAAACAAATTTGTAGGTTCTTTTGAGGTTATAGTTTTCAATTCAAATATGTGGGTTCTTTTGAGGTTCGTCAAAGTAGATTTTCAAGATTTATTCAATGTCAAAATAGGTAGATTTTCAAGATTTATTCAATGTCAAAATAGGGAAGAGAGCATTAAATCGATGGGGATGTGGCATGGAGGGGAGAGAAAATAGAGAAGGAAGATTTTTGATCGTGAAAGTAATTCTTTTGATGATTCTCTGCATACTTTGAGCATGTGAAGGCTAAAAGAGCATGAAGAAGATTATTGAATATGGAAGTTGTGTTCGGAAGAAAAATATACAACGAGGCCGGCTTATGAGCTCCTGAGAAAAAAATGTGTGGAGAACTTGAGAGACAAAAACAGCCCGAAGAAATTGTATCTAGCGTGGAGTAAGATCGTGCCATTACAGGTAGCTGCTACAGATTTCAACAGCATTGCCAGGTAGTATCCTTGATCACTTTAGTCATATCATGGGCTCCTATATATAAAAGAAGTATGGAGGTTGCAATTGTGATCTGGAAATGTGTGGTGTGGGTTCGTTGGAAAGCAAGGAACAAAAGTATTTGGATGACTTTTGAAGAAGAGATCAAGTGAAAAATATTATTCATTGTAATTCTTTGGTTCAATTCTCCAAGTATAGTGTTAAATTGTTTTGTATTCTATTTTTTATGTAGAGATTTTTTATGCCTGTTTTTTTTTTTTTTTGAATAAAATTACCTTTTTCTGAAAAAAAAAATGCTACAAGATTTGGGTGACTATTACATGCAAATATAAAGCAGTTGTCGACACCAAGAGCGAGTGAGCTATCCCTAGATAGTCTTAATGCTATCGTTATTGATGTGATATGAGTTGTAGGAGAGTTGTCCATCAAAAGTTTGTTTATTTTATTGTTTTGAAATGTCAAAAGAGAGAAAATAGGTTGGTAGCACAATTAGAAGATACTGTCAAAGGTTAATCAAATAACTTATTAACATATAGTAGCAATCTATGTTGCACGGGTGCGAATACGCAGATGCGGGTGCGATACGATACGAGTTCGGAGTTACGAGTTTTTGAAAAAATTAGGGTACGATTCGTTAATGATACGTCTATTTATTTATATTTTATTATATATAATATCTAAAAAAAAATATTTTATATAAAATTTTATAAACCAATTATAAATCATTTATATTTTTTATCACCTAAAATTTGAGTATATTCAATAATATAATATAATTATGTAAAAAAAATATCAATTCAAGTTACATTAGTTCAATACATAAATCATAGTAGTAAATTCAGTCTAAAACAGGTGTCACACTATCAATTTAACTAATAAGAAATAATAAAATTCAATTTAAATAATATATTTAATGCTTATAAAAAGGATTCGTGCAGTGGATTCGAGAATCCGTTAGCTGGATTCGCCACGTGGCAGATGGATTCGCCATGTGGAGAATCCGACACGAGAATCCAATAATCTTACCCCTTTTAGGGTGCGGGTGCGAATCTGATACTGCATTATAACATTTTTAGAAGAATCCGTGTATCATAGGTAGCAATGCTCATATCCAAAAGATTAGTTACTGAAGCAACATTGACAACAATGGAAACTCAAACTTCTAAGGTATAGACATAAGAGGGAAAATATTGTTGTTGTAGAAACAAAATTTATCTGGAAAAAGTAAAGTTACTAACCAAGAGCACACAAATTATCAAACATAATCAAAGAGCGCGGAAGGTCCCCAGTGCACTATCTGAAAAGGTGCACATCAATTCTCTGGCCTTTTATATATCAATGCATACTATTTTTGTGTGTGTAATTTTTTTATTGAGGCAATTTATACTAATCTGTATTTTAATACTTATAGTAGAATTCTGTAGATTATTGATATAAGGGGGAAATAAAGAACAATATCAACAAAATAGAGCAAGCCGCGCAGAGCTAGATAACTTTGAGTTTGGAATTGAAGCTGATATTTAAGCAAATAATGTCTTTATAGTTACCAATGTACTAATGCTTTGGGCTAATTTTCCCCTTTAATAGTTATCTACGTACTCGAAAATATTTTCTTCAATGATTAGTAATTGATCATATTACTTTAATTTGTTCCGTAAGGAAGAAAAGTTGATTCTTTCATCTTGGAGAGAAGAAACACAATTAAAAACTGAATTGTATTTTAAGACTAACCATGGTTATTATTATGTTTATGCTTATTGAACACATTGAATACACATGGACATGACATTAAAAATGACATATCACAACTGCTGGAGAGACTCACTTCTTTTATAATGTAAGATTTCAATTTTATTGAAAGGTCATATAATTATTCTTTAAATTCTATCAATTAATTAATTTGATTTACTTTGCGTAGTTGTATTGTTAGCTCTTGATTGTTGGTAGTTTAAAAATTTTTAATCCTAAAACAAAAAACTAGAGTTGATTTAAAAGTTAATAATTTTCATAGTAAAAAATAAAATCTGAAATATGGAACATATGAAGCCAAATCAATTGCTTAAATGAAGCATGTATGTTTACTGAATTAAGTTATGGAGATGAAACTATCGAATGATTATGCAATTTTGGGACTGCATTTGAAGTTTTACAATTTTTTTAATTGCGACATATATATGATGAAAAGGATCATCTATAAAAATAAAAATAAAACATTTTCTTAGAGCCTTTTTAGAATAAGGATGATTGAAACTAAAAGAAAAAAAGAAAAGAAAGCATTTTCTTGAGGCCTTTTTAGAATCAAGGACAGCTACATGATAAATAATAACAATAACATATTGTATCCCCAATGAGTACAAGCACTTAAGAAATGAGGCGAGTGAATACTTAATATTTTTAAATCAGAAGAAGCGAAATTAAATCTTTTTTTTTTTTCTGAAAATCTTTACAAAAACAACCAATATTCCTCTCTATTACTCCCGGTGTCAAAAATTTATTTTCACACTTATTTTATTTGAACGTCTCAAATTTATTTTCATACACTTAAAAAGAAAATTTTTCACTCACAAAATAATTTTTTTTTAATATTTTATTAAGTAACTTTATACTCAAATATATATATATATATATATATATATTTTGTTTGTGTGCCATCTTTGAGTATTCCCTCCGCACCACAGAAACTTGCAAGGAAAGAGAGAGAGACACACATATTAAGATAAAAGTAAAATAAAGTATAAATAATAAGAATTTTAAGGGGTAAATTTAGTAAAATATTATGTATAAAGTAAATAAGTTAGTTGGATTGAGTGTAGTGTTTTTAAAAAAGAGAAAAAATAATGAAATTTTATGTAAATATATAAATATTGTAAGGATGAAGTTTATGAATTTTTTTTTTTATTGGGTCAATAAGTTGTTGTGGGATGATCCAAAAAGAAAGTTTACAAATTCTTATAGAATAGAGGAAATATGAATACTATTTATATTTTGTATACCTGGTTATAGCCCTTTGGGAATGCAATCTTAATAGATTTACATTTTATTGGTACACAAGTTATGTGCATCCAATCGTTCAAACTAATGCTAACTTGCTATAATGAAATATTGACAAAACCTACAAAATATTAGACAAAAATTATAGTAATCGGAAGATTTATAGATTTATCTTTCAAGTACATATACATGTAAATATGGATAGATAAATATAAAAACATCATCAAGATATGATTACACTATATTCCTACATATATTTTGAAAGATGGATGGTCATGCCAACATTTGCATCAATAGAAGGAGAGAACTAGATATAAAAGAATTTATGCAGGGTGCAAAAACAAAAAATTTAATGCAAAGGCATCTATGTATTTATGAAGATGCATTAGAAGAAGTTATAAAAAATTGTATATTGTACAGAAAAATTATACTCCCTCCGTCCCAGAGGTGTTTTCACCTTTGGGATGACACAGTTTTTAAGAAAAGTAGAGTATTGTATAAAGTTATATTATTAAAATAATGAGATTAGTTGGATTGTGAGGATAAAGTTAAAGTAATAGTTTCCATTTATAAAGTGTGAAAACAATTATGGGACGGACGGAAAAGGAAAGTGTGAAAACAATTATGGGACGGAGGGAGTATTTGCAATTCAAAATGTCATCCATATAAGGAGTTTGAAAGAAATTTTTGCCACATTTAAAAGTTTACTTGTAGAAAAATGATAAATCAATTTATTTATTTATTTATTTTTAAAAGTATATTTTACAAATTCATTGACAGATTCTTAACTTTAAGTATGTATCATAAAAAATTACCTCATCCAAAAATCTAAACTTGTAGAAAAGTATCTAATCAATTCATTTATTTAAATTATCCAGCAAATTTTAAAAAAAGGAGGACCAATCATAATAATATCTAACATAAGTGGCCTAAAAATATTTAAATCTCATATTCTATCAAGTATTTACAGACAATCGACAAAATTTCACAAACTAAGAAAGAAATTTTAACAGACCCGTGCATCGCACGGGCAAAAATCTAGTATAATTAAATGAGGATAATAATTAGCTTATGTAAGAAGAAAATTACATTACGTATATTTTTTATTCATATTAAATTATTAACCACTATAATTACTATATATTTATCTTAATTCTCATTTTTATTGAAATTTTTTCATAACAAACATCTCCTAATATCCTTGAATTATATATAAAAACTAATCTCTATATATATATGATCATATCTATTACCCTTTATACCCTTAAACTCATTATCTCCATGGGAATAATTTTAACTATCAAGGATTAACATCTTTTAATGAAAATAACTAATGATATATAATAATGAAATAATTAATACATTTTAAAGTGATTCATAAATAAGCCATTTTTATCCAGTACACTGTCTGTTAAGCAAGATTGTACTCATTTCTCTTTGTTTTCCACTAGCAATTATAAATTATTAAGAAAATCATAAATTATGGAAATCAAATAAGTTATGGTCTTTTATATTTCACAAGGCAATTTATGACTTCTTATCTTACCAAATGTGAACTTATAATAATTAATTAATGATGTGAAAATGAGGGTTTATATGTATAATATAGGAGGGGAAACATCGTTAGCTATTTTTCATAATTCTGTTTTGATATGAGTCTCACATGGACACCCCAGGCTCAAACTTAGATTTGCTTAGCAAACTCTAAGTTTGGGGGAGTGTATGTTTATTTGAATGGATTTTTATACATTTGCTAGGTGCACCTACCCCCTTTTTGTTGATGATTTTGTGGTCCTTTGCCTGTTGAAATCATTGAATTTGTTGAAATGTGTGGTGAGATTGAACAGGGTGATATTGAATTGAGAAGTGCATATTTGTATTGTTGAGTGAAGTGCATATGAGTTTCATTTGTGTTTAAGTAGAGGGTGTAAGTCATAGATGCTTTGATGCTAGGAGTTGAGATGAAATAATCTTGAGTCAATAATACTTGTCACAATCACATTGCCTGTGAGACTTGAGCCCATTCCTGTTCATTTTAAACAGATGAAGTTTTCTTGGTTGTGTGGTCCTCTTAGTATGCTGTCGCTCTAGAACTTGCCGTGAGTCTGATTTGAGATTACACAAAGTAAGAATGTTACAAAAATGAGATGAGGCCTTTTTTGAATTGCATGAGTCACTTAGCCATATTGTCCCTACCTGAGTTCATTGATTCCCTAGTCAGCCCTTTTGATCTTTATATCCTATCTTTCTTGGCAGCTTGTTATGAAACTTTATCCTGAGTAGCCTTGTTCACCCTAGGGCAGAGCTTGATTTTGTTGATTGGCAAGTACTGTGAATCGTGTTGAAAAGAAAAGAAAAAGGGAATAGTTGGTGAAAATCTAAAAAAAAAATGGTTTGTACCTTGCCTAAAAATGCAAGGTGATGTTGAGAAAAGAATGAGAAAAAAAAGAGTGGGAAAAGAAAAGTAAAGAAAAAAAAAGTGAAGTGAAATGTAGAGTTGAGAGCGTTGAATTGCAATATGTTAGTCTCAAAGAGGAAGATGTTAGAAATTTTCTGCTCTACTAACCCTTTAAGTCACTTTAATCCAAAAGACTCCCACCCTAACCAAAGTGCCAACATTAAAATCAAATGAAAAGCCCTCATTGATTTGCAATTGACTTATTTTTACAGTAGTGGAGAATATAGACAATAGGCAAGCTTATGGTAGTGCAACTATTGAGAGTGACATTGAGTACTGAAAATTGAACCCATACACTTGAGTGAAGAGTGATACACTACCGAGAGGATTGTGATGAGTTGAATTGATTTGATGTGTTATTGAATCTTGATGACTAAAGTCGAAGTTGATGTGATGAGCATGCTTGATTGAACACTTATGTTGCTTGTGTTGTGTGGAACTTGATGATATGATGATCACTAATTGATTCCAATATTTCCCTATTTTTGATCGATTCATTGCTCGGGACGAGCAATACTCTAGTTTGGGGGAGTGATTAGGGTCATATTTACATCAATTTGTGCTCATTTAGAGATGAATTTCTAGAGTTTTGTATGCATTTAGAGCCTTAATTGCTACATATTTCGCTAATTGTTATTTGAGCTTCATTGGAGAAAATATTATTCATTTAATTAAATAATTTTAAGAATTTAATTAATTTTTTATTATTTAATTAGTGAATACTCCCTCCGTCCCAGAGCAATTTGCAAGGGAGGAGGGACACACAAATTAAGAAGAAAGTAAAATAAAGTAAAAAAAAATAGTGTTTTGAGGGTTAATTTGGTAAAATTTTATGTATAAAGTGAAAAAGTTAGTTGGATTGAGTGTGATGTGGGCCCAAAGAGTAAAAAAGTAATGACATTTTGTGTAAATATGTAGATATTGTGAGGGTGAAGTTTATAAAAGGGTTTTCTTTTTTGGGTCTGCAAGTTCCTTTGGGATGTGCCGAAAAGGAAAACTTGCAAGTTCCTTTGGGACGGAGGGAGTATCATTTTACAAGCATTATTATGTTGTTGAATTGACAATCTGCAGGACCACATTGAAGTAGGACCACCCCCATTCACGCCAACACCTGCCTCCACACTGCATTCGGCCCTGCCCCAAACCACAGTTCCTAACCGATTGGAAACCGTCGCTCATTCGACGCTGCACACTTCCGCTCGATTCCCTGCCTCCACTCACTGCCGGCCGCTGATTATCACCCACATCTCGACGGCAACAAACCACTGCAACCTCAATTCCCGCCGGAGATCCGAATATCGAAGCCGCCTACACCCCGACGCAACAGCCAGATTTTCTCACGCCGGAAAGCTCCAATCGTACACTGCCATTAGCCGTAACCGCCGCGCCTATCCAGTCGCAGGAAACCGAAACCGGAAGCAATCGCACCCCATACCTGAAATTGCCGTCGCCGGAACTCACAGCAGCTGCCGATCGAACTCGCGAAGACCAGAGCTCCACCCGTCTGAAGCAACACGGCCACCACCGCTTTCAGCCCCAAACGACGCTCAATCACTGCCCTCCATATCCTCTGTTTCTGGTAATTGACGATGAAGAATAAGGTATTGGGCCCAATCTTCTTATTATCAGCACAATTCATATTTTAATTATTTTAGGCCCAATATTCTTAGTTCAGCCATGAGCCCATTTGTTTACAGGTTATATATGGAGGATTATTGTGAGATGGAAAAACACGCTTCAGTAGTTTAGGCCTTAGGGCATTAGGGATAGTCAAGGATGAAAATATCGCTATCGCAAGTAATATCGCAACCTTAAATTTACGAAAATATCGATGGATATATCGATATCGCAAAAAAAAAAATTGAAAAATAACGGAAATTTTATTAAAATTTTGGAAATTTAATATGAAATTTTAGGGATTATTATAGCATGTTATTATCCATATGTTTCATTTAGATCACAAAAAATTGACATGTTTAAAGCAAATAAATAGATAATGGACTATATAATCATTGTCTGACATTAATTAATTAATAATATAATGCATAATACAATAAAAAATGATTTGAATTACATGATACAATACATTTAATACCAAAATGATGACCTATGGGGTTCAAATGTAGAAGATGGAATCCCATCTTTGTCCAAACAATATTGGTACCAACTCATTGCATTAGAATAATCCTGCATATAGTTATGCACATGCCATTCATATGTTTCTCTATCTCTTCCAACTGTTTCACCATAGATTGGATAGTGTGCACTAACTCAATGAATTTGTTGATATGAAAATGGATGCTGAACACATTTCGAGTATTCCAACCAAATTGTGAACTCGAATGTGTGTAAGAAGCATATGAATCTTGAGACATATCTCTATGATCAGTGCCCAATAAAAAAAAATATATGTATAAAAATAAAACCATGAAAGAATATACAATCACTAAAAAAAAATTATCATTTGAAAATTGTATAAAAATATAAAAAAAGAAAAAATTGCGATCTTTTATGTAGTGCGATATTTTGCGATATTTCCCGATTTTCAATTAATTTTGTACTACGAGTGAACTGATATCGATATCGATATCGATATTTTGCGATATATCCACGATACTTTGTAAAAAATACATTGTACCCCAATATCCATATCGCATACTCAAAATTTGCGATATATCCGCGATATATCAACGATATTTCGCGATATTTTCATCCTTGGGGATAGTAGATTAGGAGTAGAGGAGGGATTAAACAAAATTTTTTGTTAATTTTAATTTAGGTCAATGAGATACTTAGGATTTTAATTTTTATTGATGAATAATTGAGTCATAATCACGACAAAACGAGAGTTGAGTGAGAATATTATTTACTTGATATTAATGGATTTTAGGATTGAGTTAAGGTTCCTATGACATTGAGAGTTGAGAACAAGACTACTAGGGTGTTGAGATATGAATGAGAGTTTTATTTCAGCAGGACATTAATGTTTGACTTACTCATTAGATCATAATCTTCATAAAGGAATTTTAGGCAATTGATTGTAATTGATACATAAAGGAATTCACCCGAAGCATCTCATTATTTTTGTACATTTTAGTTTAGGTTGTTATTTTCATATTCTTGATTCATTTCAATTATCTGCTTTAGTTAGTAATTAGACAAAAACTCAAACTTGCATTTCATTCTTGTTATTTGATTTCAAGACTCACACACAATTCTTAGGATTAGACTTGTCTAATTGCTTCCCGTGGATTCGATATTATAACTTGGTCAGCTTACCACTACACGATCCTATACACTTGTAGGAAAGTGCATTTGTGTACGAACACAAATCGCTAGTCAAAGTCAAATGAAAAAATAAAATTGAAATGAAGGGGTATGATTTTAACAAAAGTATTACTTTTTCTTTTTCATACTTGTTTGCTACTTATCGAAATTGTTCTCGCTTAACCCGTATTTTCATGAATAATAATAAAATTATATAATTTTTTAAATATTATACCCTCCTATAAAATAATTTAAGAATTTATAAGCATCAATAGTAGAGGGAGTATAATACTCCCTCCGTTCAAGAGGTGTTTTCATCTTCGAAAGTGCACATTTAAAAAAGAGTAAAATAATGTGTAAAATTTTATTATTAAAATAATGATATTTATTGGAGTGAAGTAATGACATTTTGTGTAAACACGTGAATATTGTGAGAATAAAGTTAAAGTAATAGTTTCAATTTATAGGGTGTGAAAACAATTGTGGGACGGACAAAAAAGAAAAGTGTAAAAATAATTGTGAGACGGAGGGAACATCACATTTCAAAAAACTTATTTTTTTTTTATCAATAGGACCAACCTGTTTAACTCTAAAAAAATATAGAGTTAGAGCTATATTTTTTGAGTGTTTCTCTTGTGCACAAGGGTGCATGGTATGCACCCTTAATTTTTGACTATTTTCAGATCAAATTTTCTTCCGCCAAGTATGTATACCCGATGCCTTCTATATACAAATGAAACTATTCCAATTTTTTGTTTTTATTTTTTCTGAAAGCAACTATCCCAAAAATCATAAGTTTTGTGCGAATTTATTTATTATACAATTAATATCATCGTTCACAATATAAAATATTATTGTGCCACTAAATAAATATAATGATATAAATAAATATATGCATTGATATCAATTTTTTTGGAAAATAATACTCAAAAATAATATATAATACCCAAAAAATAATTTATAAAATCCAAAGAACAATTTATGGGTGAGTTTCAAAATCTAAGGTTTGAAATTTGGATCTTCTGTTTTGCTTAATTTTCCCATGAATTATTTGGATCTTCTTTTTAGTTTAATTATTTACTTTTTCTTGGGGTATTGTGAGTTGGTCTTGGGGTATTATAAATTATTCTTGGGGTATTGTGACTTGTTCTTGGGGTATTGTGATTTATTCTTTGGGTATTGAGAATTGTTTTTGGGGTATTGAGAGTTGGTCTTGGGGTATTATAAATTATTCTTGAGGTATTGTGACTTGTTCTTAGGGAATTTATTTATATTTGTTCTTGGGGTATTGTGATTTGTTATTCGGGTATTGTTATTTGTTCTATGGGTATTGAGAATTGTTCTTGGGATATTTATTTAAACTTGTTTTTGGGGTATTATAAGTTGGTCTTGGGGTATTTACTTACACTTATTCTTGGGGGTATTGTGACTTGTTCTTGGAGTATTGTAAGTTATTTTTGGGGTATTGTATGTTGTTATTGGGGTATTTTTGTATAGAGTTGTACTTGGGGTATCATAATTTATTCTTGGGATATCATAATTTATTTTTGGGGTATTATAATTTGTTCTTTGGGTATTATAAATTTATAAAATTTTAAAATAATAAGTTTAGCCAATATATTTTTTTAGAGGGATTTTATATATTATTATATATGCGTTAATTATAAATTAAATACTCCATCTGTTGAATGATGAGGTTTTACAAAGTTGACAAATTAACAGATATATATTTGAATAATTATGGGCATAAACTAAGTGGTGTCACAGCTGAATTCAAGTCGTAAGCATGGAAACTCCTTGAGCAGCTCAAGGTTTTAATTAATGCTTCATTTCATCTCATAATACTCAATGATTTAATAAATGAATAAACTTAAAGAATAATTTATAATACCTAAAGAATAAATTATATTCCTAAAAAAGAACAATATATATTACTCAAATAATAATTTATAATATCCAAAGAATAATTTATAAATGAAAATTTAATAAATAAATCGAGTAATACTAAAAGAACAATTTATAATACCCAGAGAACAATTGCTTAATTTTTCCATGAATTATTTGGATCTTTTTTTTTAGTTTAATTATTAACTTTTCCTTGGGGTATTGTGATTTGTGAGTTGGTCTTGGGGTATTATAAATTATTCTTGGGGTATTGTGACTTGTTCTTGGGGTATTTACTTATATTTGTTCTTGGGGTATAACTAAATTGTTCTTCGGGTGTTGAGAATTGTTCTTGGGGTATTTACTTAGACTTGTTCTTTGGGTATTGTAAGTTGGTCTTGGGGTATTTACTTACCCTTATTTTTGGGGTATTGTGACTTGTTCTTTGGGTATTGTAAGTTGGTCTTGGGGTATTTACTTACCCTTATTTTTGGGGTATTGTGACTTGTTCTTGGAGTATTTACTTACACTTATTTTTGGGGTATTGTGACTTGTTCTTGGAGTATTGTAAGTTGTTTTTGGGGTATTGTATGTTATTATTGGGATATTTTTGTATAGAGTTATTCTTAGAGTATTGTGAATTGTCCTTAGTGTATCATAATTTATTTCTTGGGGTATCATAATTTGTCCTGGGGGTGGCATATTGAGGGGAAAAATGTTTTTTTAGGACAGTAATTATAGGGTAGTTGGAAAAGTAGGACAATATATTTTCGGGGTTGGAAAAGTAGGACAATATGTTTTCAAGCTTGGAAAAGTAGGACAATATGTTTTCAGGCTTGGAAAAGTAGGACAATAACTTTGGAAAAGTAGGAAAAGTAGGACAATAACTTTAGAAAATTAGGAAAAGTAGGACAATAACTTTTGTCCTAGATTGGCCTAGATTTACAACTTTTCAAAGTTATTGTCCTACTTTTCCTACTTTTCCAAAGTTATTGTCCTACTTTTCCAAGCCTGAAAACATATTGTCCTACTTTTCCAAGCTTGAAAACATATTGTCCTACTTTTCCAACCTCGAAAACATATTGTCCTTAAATTCCAACTACCCTATAATTACGGTCCTAAAAAAACATTTTTCCCGCATATTGAGAGACAGCTATGCAATGTAGCAGTACCCCATGTTGAGAGACAGCTATGCAATGTAGTAATATACTGATACTCATCCGCGTCTAATGAGATTTTAGCTGATTTGGGATGTCTACTTGTTTTCTAGCACTCTAATTCACAAATTATGTTTTTCATTTTTCTTATTTCTTTTGTCGTGCCACAATTAAATTAAATTTAATTTCATTCAACAAGTGGTAAAAATAACATTCAATATATAACCTTCAAATTCGTACAATTAATATTATAAAAATATCACTCTCCAACGAATAAAAAATATATACTACGAGACCGGTGGCATAATTAATTAACTATAAGTGTTTACGAAATGGCAGCATTTAACAACCAAACAAATTATAAGAGACCCCAAGAACAATTATTAATACCCCAAGGACAATTTAATTATACCCAAGAATAATTTCTTAATACCCAAAGATTAAATGTTTGCAATACTCCAATAATAACTTGATATACCAAAAAACACGCGTAGTGTGTGTTTTTGGAAAAAAACAAATTAAATTAAAAATTGAAGTAAAATCCAAGTGCATGCACTTGGATGATGAGAGTTTTTGCGATATTTTTATAGGTCCGTTTAAATTCGGATTTTTTTGGCCCGGCCCTATTAGCCCATATAATTTTTTGGCCAAGGTTATATGCACCCACTGTTATTGGTAGTACACAACTTTAAAATATTATCGCTTGTATTACCATATGAAATAACACATAGTATATCTTTATTACTTATATTCAATAAATTGATGCACACACTAAAAAATCGTTGAATATGCAAAATTGATTTATTTTTTCCCAAAAAACTTCAATTGTTCATCACTTTATCTCTGGTTTCCGATCTTAATATCATGTATAAAAATTTTAAAAAGGTTTGGCTGAAATAAAATTTATAAAAACCAAAAGAATCTCAACTAAAAAAATAGAACACTGGCAGGAAATCTTATCCAATTTATTTTTGGATCCATTAAAAAATAAAAATAAAAAATAAAATAATTTGGAGAAAAATGAAGAAAAAAAATATTAGGAAAAAACTAAAACTGTCTGCAAAAGATTTTAGAAAAAAAAATCAAATATTTTGGAAATTTTTTTCGAAAAGATATCAAAATTTCAGAAATAAATTCAAAATTTGAAAAGAAATCGATATTCACATCATAAATCTTGTTTGCGCATTCTCTCTGTTTCCAAATCTCACCCATCTTCATTTTGTCCAACAATGTACGACATTCCCTCTGAACTCTACTGGGAAATACTTATCGGATTGCCCGCAGAGTCCCTCTTCCGGTTCAGAAGTGTGTGCAAGTTATGGCTACGCATAATCGACGATCCGTACTTCATCAAGGAACACACCAACAATCAAATCTACAACCACACTCTCCTCGTCAAAGATAAAACCCTTTATTCCTTCTCTCTCGACTCCCTTAACTTGGTCAAAGGCCTTTAAAACATCGAGGCCACCCGAATCAAAACATTGATCCGCCGTTACGTTCCTGCTCTGTTCGATGTCGCCTCCTACAACGGTAGGGTCTGGGCAATATGGAACCCCCTAACAGGGGACCGCCACGAGTTACCCCCTCCTAATGCCGCAGTAAGTTCAGACAGGTTCGGGTTTGGATTCGGGTATGATGCTGATGCGGATGACTACAAAGTTGTGCGGGTGGATATATTGATCTCTGCTGGAAAATTTGTGAACCAAAGTCATGTGTATAGTCTGAAATCAGAATGTTGGAGTATGATTGAGGATAGCCCTGTTCGTATTCCCGTTTTTAAACCGGGCGTGTTTTTGAATGGCACATTGTATTGGATATAAAGGGATATAATAATTACACTCGATCTTAGGACTGAAAGTTATAGCCAGTTTCCACTACCCCCGGTGACCATTGCCTCAAAAAATTGTATTGTGGATGGATGCTTAATTATTACTTTGAATAATTACAAGACGCGTGTCTTTGATGGATGGGTGATGGAAGCAGAGAAGTCATGTGTTAAACTATTTTCGCTGCAAATTCCTTATTGTATCTTTGGACATCCGCAGCATTTCAAGCTTGTGGCTTATTGAGAATAATTCCTTCATGAGTTTTTCAGTTCATGGTTCCCCGCATATTGCTTCTTCTAAAATTTTTCCGGGAAGTCTTGTTCGACTAGGCACTGCTGCAAAGAAGAATAGTAAGAAAAGAGATTCAAGGTATAAATACCCTGCCTGCCTTTTATTTACTCCCTCCGTTTCCACGAGAATTTGTACACTTTTTTTTATTTGGACGTATCATATTTGCGTGCACATTCACAAATTTATACATATATTTACCCATATGCAATTCAATATTCTCTCTAAATTTTACACATTTATTCAATTATTCAGCCTTACATTTTACAAGATAATATAATTTTCTATTATCTAATTTTTCAAAATTCTGCTATATTAAATTCTATAAAATTCACACTTCAAAACACATACGTAATCCTTATATAATTTTTACTTTATTTCAAATATTATCTAATCAATAAACAAACATTTGTTGAGGATCCTTTGTGACGATCTTCATGTAGAATATTTTAGGACCTAATACTCGTTCACTATTTGTTTTGGTATTTTGATGGGTGAATCTGGGTCTGTAAGTGGAATAGCATATACGGTTGAGTCTCCTTATTTTCCTTGCAATGGTGCTAAGTCTGGCAAGAGTGAAGCCAGGCCCGTCAGGGAAAATATAGAGGCTCTGTGCTACATTTTAAAATGAGGCCCTAAATTGCATAGTGCAGGAAGACTGTTTCAACAAATATTTTATTTAATATTATATCTTATAAATAAAAATTAGTGTAGTGAATTGTACTACAAATTAGCTGAAAAATTACAAATAAAATATTTTTGGTATTTTTTTGGAATGAAAAATTATAATTAATATAAAGATTTAAGATGAAGATGAACGAGGGAGATGAGAGAGAATTTTTTTGAGAGAGAATAACAAGAAATTTCTACATATCATTCATGACTCCCTTCATGTAATATATAACAAACTAGAAGGATCACAATCCTTAAATGAAAATGCAAATAAACAATTAAAGTTGTAAAAGACACTTGTAAGGTAGAGAACCGTTTTGACAATCTATTTTTAGGACCTTTTGTTACAGACGAGTCTCTTTTAGGGCCCTTAACTACTAAAAGATCAATCATTTTAGCACTAAGTCCATCCCAAGTTCTAGGATCAAAGATATCAGGCAAACATTCAACATCTACATCATTATCAGTATCACTAATCAGATTAGTACCACCGTTAATAATATCATCCAAATTAACACTGTCAACAGAAATATTTTCATTTAAATCAACATGGTTATTATCAACAACATCATTCAAATCAACGCAATTATCATTCAAACTAACATAATCATTGACATTAACATCATCAATATTTGTATTTTCATTAGAATTATGTGATTCTTTTAAAAAAAAAACTTGTCAAGAGCTCCTCTTTGAGATTGAGTTAGCTCTTCACGCCTCTTTTTTTTCTTTCGTTTTTCACACCCAGATTCACGTTTTCTAATTATAGGAGGCATGGTGAAATTAAAAAAAAAAACTCATAAACTAAATAATAAAAGGATAGAATAAACCTGGAAGTGTTTGACCACTCTCAATCATTAATTCACCAAGAAACTTTAAGCGTTCAGAATAATTAATCTAAATTGGACGGAGACGATCTGCAATTCCTTGTTGAAATAATGAAATTTCAACCCTCAAGCTTCAAACATACATACATATATGGATTACCGATTATGGATTAATGATTATCATTAACCATCGCTCAACCAACATAAATTAAAACAATTTTGGCCGTTAGACACCATAAATTTGGTGATTTTTTTGAGGAAAAATTTATTAGCTTTAAATTGAGAAGAAAAATACAAGATTATTATACTCAGAATCCGAGAAGATAAAAGGTTTTCTTAAATCGGATATTAGATAAATTAAGAAGAAAAAAAAATTGGGCCCATAAAATTTGGTGGCCCTGTGACATGTCACTGGACACACCTCCTAATGAACGGCCCTGAGTGAAGCTCATGGATGTAGATGAGTTACCTGGTCCAGCTCATACGCAACAGGGTCATACGCAACAGGGTTCTACTGGCAAAGTTGAGTCTGTGAATGAGATTTTGGAAACCAACAAAGTGGAGAAGTCTCTGATCACGTGTATAGATGAACAACAGCGTCGTGATTTTTTTTGTGAAATTCAACTTTTCCAACACGAAAACAATATCAATATGTCTATAATCAATTTTATACACTCATATAATAATAATATTTATAAAATATATCACAAAATATACATGCAAATGATTTAAGATTAATCAACAATAAAAAAAATTAGGTTTTCAAAAACTTACATATACATTTCTTTGAAGAGGGTAGTGTATTTCACTACAAGAAAATTGATCTTTAATGACATAAATTATTTCATTATAATTTCTCCAGCTAAAAATCTTTAATGACAGAATAATGATCTTTATTGACAAGTTCTATCATTAAAGATGTCAATAAAGATCATTTTCCTCTCACTAAAGATCATTTTTGTAGTGTTTACTAAATATGAATAGTGGAATAATTTACAAGGACATTTATGTCTTTTTAGATTAATTGTTGTAAAATAAGAAAACAGGATAGTGTATATAACAATATGGCTAGTGCCAATAACCTGGGCCCCAAAATTATTAAGCAAGCCCAACAATAATTTCATTAAAACCCAATGATATGCATTCACACTATACACACATCACCCACACATCCCCAAAACCCTAGGTTTCTTTCTTTTGTCTACTCTCTTCCACCTCTTTTTCTCTTTCGGCGCCCCTCGTAGATCTGTCGCCTATGCTTCGTGCACCATTCCTTCGCCGCCTCTTTTATGTCATTGCTCATTTTCTAATTTGCTCACCATATTTTCTCTATAGTAAAATCAATAATCTTCGTCTTCACTTATTTTCATTGTCGCCCATCGTTGTCGTGCAATCCCCCAGGTCACAGTCGCCACCATCATCTTTCCATCCAGCTCACAATGGGTATGTTTATCTCTTTAATTAAATAAAATTTTAATGGGTGTATCTACAAATTGAGTATATAACCAAATTCTTTCATTTAATGTGTTTACTCATCCGTTTAAAAAAAATGTGTTTACTCATATTTGTATCGATTGATTATTTTTAATTTTACTTATTTATCAGTCAAACAAAATCTAAGTCCATGTAGAGGATTCATTTGAACTACTTGGTTCTCTCAGTAATTAAATAAACTTCAACTGTAATTTTGGTAATTAACCCAACTTTAATACATGTTGTGTGAATTAGACAATATCATTTAGAAAATCACTCACATGAAACAATTGCACATGTAATTTTAGTGTATTTAAGAAAAAGAAAGAAAATACACAAATTCTAAGCGAGTCAATTGAATTTTTTCCTAAAAAAAATCGCGTCAAGACAAAATATAAAATTCACTATCTGTCCTTATAGAAACAAAATTTTGTCCTTATAATAACTATAAGGACAAATACATGTTTATACGAGACAAAATGTGTGTTTCTTAATTTATTGTTAATTTTTTTAAATCTAGGGTTTATTTTTTATTTTTTTGCATTTATATGAATTTTAATCATGTAGTAACATATATTTCTCCGTGTAATAACACATTGTGTTCATATAAAACCATATTCAGCAAACCTTATTTGTTATTATGAGGACAAATATTTATTTTTGCATAGACCATTGGGTATCACTTGTTCTACAGTAACACATAATTGTCCTTACAGTACTACTTGTTCATTTTTATTGTAATACCACCTTAGAGCAATTTTTAAAAAAAGATCTATTTGAATCAAACCGAGTAGGTTAGAATTGACAAATTTTATGTTTTTGGGCATAATTGAATGGATCTTAACCCATGCCACAATTGCATAATTTCTTTATCATTTATTTATACTATCTCAGTCCCTGAAACTTTATATACTTTTCTTTTTAATTATCCCCCAAAATTAAGTTTGCATATTAGCAAAATAGAAATCTTCCACAAACTCTTCACTCTCATAGTTTCCACCTTACATGTTCAATTCATTATATGTTTTCTTAATTTATTTGGTAAAAACTCTTCAAACTCTTAAGGGATAAAGACATTATCTGATATTTGTTAAAATAATGAAATAAACCCTCAGGGACGTGCTCTTTATAATTAAAACTGTGTCACTTGGGATAATAAATTAGAACTAGTGTGTAAATAGATAGGAGAAAAAAGTACATATAATCAATATACGACAAAAATTTAAATAGGTGAAACATAAAGGATTAAAATCAAATTTTAATACTCAAGAGGACTAAAACCGTAATAGACGAAAGATAAAGGAAAAAAAAACCATTTTCCCTAAAAATTATAATAAAACACTAAACTTAAATATAATACAAAGAAATGGACCTGCAAGTCTTAGCAGCATTTCACACATCTTCTCTTCTCTGTTTTCATCTTCATTTTTACCTTTTGTCCTAAAATGTCAGATGTTCCATCTGAACTCTGCCGGGAAATACTTCTTCGACTGCCAGCAATGTCCCTCTTCCGCTTCAGAAGTGTTTGCAAGACATGGAAATGCATGATAGACGATCCAGCCTTCATTAAAGAACACACCAACTACCAACTCTACTCCCACACCCTTCTTGTCAGAAATAATACAGGGGATCCCCTGTATTCCATCTCTCTCGACTCCCTAAACTTTACAAAGGGCCCTCAACCGATTGATGCTTCCCATGTCAAACAATTGATCCACCGAGGAATGCCAGCTTTACAAGAAGATCTCTTCGGCATGGCTTCTTGCAACGGTCTAATTCTCCTTTGTTATAGACGCTCAAACAAAATGTGGACAATATGGAACCCGTTGACTGGGGAGTCCTACGGATTGCCCCTACCAAGTGCTGCTTTAGGATTAAAGCAGTGTTCATCGTTTGGGTGTGGTTTTGGGTATGATCGAGATACCGATGACTACAAAGTAGTGAGCATGATTGCGAATCTAACTCTTATTTATAGTCTGAAATCGGAATCTTGGAGTATGATTGAAGCTTGTCCTTGTTATCCATGGAAGTTTTGTGGTACTTTCTGGAATGGAGCATTGTACTGGAGATCAAACTCTGGTATAGTTGCACTCAATCTGGGGAGTGAAAGGTATTTCCAACTGCCACTGCCCCCAGTTGGTGCTCACTTTCGGCCTCGTCTTAATGCATTGGATGAATACTTAATCTGTAGTGTGAATAATTATAAGGAGAAAACCTTCGATGGATGGGTTCTGAAAGACAATGGCGTGTGGGTTAAACTGTTTTCGCTGCAAACTTCTATTGTTGGTGAACCGGTGGTGGTACTATTAGAACTTGTAGCTTATTTGATGAGAAAAGAGCATGTTATTCTCCAGTATCATCATTGGTTCTTGTTGTTTGATATAAGGAATAATTCTGTCTTGAAGTTTTCCATTCATGGCTTACCACTCATTGATTCTTATCTAATTTGTCCGGGAGCCTTGTTCGACTCAGCGTTCGAACAAGAGGAGTTAGAGCTGGAAGGATATTAGCAAGGAAGAGGAAGAGGGACGCTGCAATAACTAGGTACGTACACATACTCCTATTAATTAGCCTTCTTATTTGTATGGTGATTTATGTATTTTATGGGGTTTCAAAGGGTTTACTGAATATCATATTAAGATTGGTCTTCCATTTTTTTAATTAGAGAAAATTTTGAATTGTTGCAAGATTTTTTTAAGTTACAATCAAACATAAAAAACTTTGGTTGCCAAACATGTGAAAAATAGTTGTTAATTTATTGCAACTCGGGGGTTGTGATGTGGATTAACGACATACTCCCCAGTTTCCCAAATTTATTCCCACTTGTGTGGCCACGTGTTTTAAGAAAAATGTGATAAAGTAGATAAAGTAAATGTATTGTGGAATAATTGTGGGGTCCACTAGAGATTAAAGTGATTGTTTGTGAGTGTGATAATAAAATAATATTTTCTAAATGAGGAATGAGAATAAATTTGGAGGACAGACGAAAATGGAAAGTGTGAATAAATTTAGGGGGCGAAGGGAGTAATTTTTTACATTATTTGTTGGAAAATTATTTTTTTTCGTCTTATAACTTTACCTTTTTTTTGGTCCTTTAACTTTTAAAATTTGATTTCGTCCTATATTAATTTTTACCTCTTTTAAATTTTGGTCTAACTTTCAACTTTTGATTTTCATCCTATAACAAAGTTGTACTTTTGGTACAAGAGAATGAGTTCATTTCAAATGGCCCATTTTCTTTCGAAATTTTTAGTCCCGTGGTTTTTTCCTGATATTTTTTGGCTTAAGAGAATGAGTAATTTGAAATTTCTGCCCCAAAAGAATAATTAAACACTACAGTTTAATCCCAAAATCACAATTTTTATCCATAATAATAAGGAATGAGACCAAAATTTCACAAACAAGGACCAATTTCGTAAATAGGTACCAAAAGAGTTTTGGATTCATTCTCTTGGGAAAAGTGTAATTTTTACTTGAAAGTAATGAAACATGAGATGAAGCGATGAAACAACCGTATCAAAATATGCAATAAGAAATGCACTAAAAGACTGATATTAATTTTGGTGATCGTATAATTCAGCACTTGCATATATAGCCATGTTTCATGTTAAACTATATATTTTCAAACTTGTTGGTACATTCATAGACATATAACATTACTAGGTTGTTTATCCTTGCAGATTGAAGTTGTGCGTAAGAGACGTCGGGGACAAGTGCTGTTCAGATAACTTATTTTGCAGTGAAGCTTCCTGTAGGCTTTGTACGGAAGAGTAACCTTGGGAGAAATCACCAGATGTCTGAGACTGGCTTTTTCATTATGAAGCTAAAATGTTAGCTTATGCAAATGAGACTATGGTTATTCAGATTATATATGAATGTAGTTAAGATGTTCACAAGTGAGCGTGAGTCTATTCTGATGTTTGCGTTTCATTGAGATCGTACATAAGATTTCGTTTTGTGAGAAGGAATCACGTGATTACTTTATCAAAAGATTGATATGTAACCTGGATTAAACAATTGATCCACCGAAGCAGAGCATGTATTCGAATCCCGGGCTGGCCAATAATCCTGGGCTAAAGTCCCACAAACCAAACGAAATATTACTTGGGACTAAAGGGGTAGTCCCAGGTAATTATACGAACCAAACGAGCCCTTATATGATGGAGACATTAATAGGGTCTGGGCAATATGGAACCCCCTAACAGGGGACTGCCACGAGTTGCCCCCTCCTAATTCCGCAGTAAGTTCACGCGGTTTAAGGTGTGGATTTGGGTATGATGCTCATGCTGATGACTACATAGATTGATCTCTGCAGCAGGAAAAATTGTGTACCAAACTCATGTGTATAGTCTGAAATCAGAATGTTGGAGTATGATTGAGGATAGCCCTGGTTGTGATCTGTCGTTGAAACCGGGCGTGTTTCTGAATGGCACATTGTATTGGAGATCAGGGGTTATGATAATTGCACTCCATCTTAGGACTGAAAGTTATAGCAAGTTCCCACTTCCCCATTGCGCCGAAATATTGTGGAAAGGATATGAGTGCATTGGATGGATGCTTAATTATTAGTTTGAATAATTACGAGACGTGTGTCTTTGATGGATGGGTGATGGAAGCTGCAGAGAAGTCGTCATGGGTTAAACCTGCAACTTCCTTATTGTATCTTTGAAGATCCGCTGCATTTAAAGCTTGTGGCTTATTTGAAGGGAAAACAGGAAGCTGTTGTGCAGTACAGTCGAGGTTTCGCATGGTTTGATATTGGGATTAATAATTCCTTCATGTGTTTTCCAGTTCATGAGGTTTCGCGTATTGCTTCTTCTAAAATTTGTCCGGGAAGTCTTGTTCGACTAGGCACCGCTGGAAAGAAGAATAGTATATTATGTAGATATGGTATTTTTGCTCTTCTATTACAGATTTATTGCTTTAATGGATTTGGATAATATGTTGGTAGTTTTGATTTGGGTTCACCACGAGCACAACTTCTGATTTATATTGCATAATTATGAATGTTGGTTAATCTGATGGTTGTGTTTCTTCTTCTATTTCTGCTCTTTATTATTGTTCTTCTCTTATTGCTTTTAATGGTTTCTGAGGGGTTCATTTATACTTAAGAATTGGATATGTTTTTCAGTGGCATTAATTTTGCTTTTGCATTTTTTTAAGTTGGATATGTATACAATGATAATAGCCAGCCAGCCCACAAGACAAGACATGATGATAGTAATTTTTATATATCACAGCAAGGGACTCCAAATCCATTGATTAATTAGAGAGATGATAGTAATTTGTCATGAAGATGTCTTGGGAGAATGATGATCATCTTCTTTCTTGTGATCCATGACTTGGTGTACACCCTCTTGAAAACCTTGAATTAAACTCTTGAGAGCGTCTCTATAAGCAGAGGCTATAATATATTATCTACAGAAAAATATTGCTGCCCCCTCATATATATATACTATGCTTCTCTAATCTTCTGTAATATATTATTTAGAGAAAAAGATTCTTGGGTCTGAGGTTGATGTAGGCAGAAAGAGCGGAGCATGATCTAGGGTTATATGAAAGGTATGTTTGTTGAAAGTTAAAGCAATTTCTTGAAACTTCCATATTAATGTTCCAATATCCTTTTCAAATACCTGTTGGTATTCCGAGAAGACTTTAATGTTGTATTAGTCTCAGTGCAATCTAGAATCCTCCTACTCTAGATAATTCCATTGTACACTATAAATATTTCTTTGTATCTTTCCAAAAGCATTGAGTGAATAACATAGAGTTCTTCAATATTCACGAATACCATAGTCTTCATATTTATTAGTCATTTTCATTGAAGCTTTACACATTAATTTCATCTTACGATCTTGGGCTAGTGAATTGATTTCACTATTGCAATATTTCACATGGTATCAGAGCCATAGGAGGGCTCTTGGTATATTTTTCAAGATCAGTTGGTGAAGGTGTCTTGTGGTGCTTCAAGAATGGAAATGAGAGGTCGCATCGGAGGACTTGGGATGGAGCTGTTGAATCAGTCCAACTACAAGGTGTGGAGAACATGTATGGAGTCGTATCTCGTCGGAGAAGATCTGTGGGATGTTGTCAACGGGAGCAACACAGAGGCTCCGGAAAGCACTCCGGAAAATGCTGAAGCAACAAAGAAATGGAAGCAGGTAAACGCCAAGGCTGAATTTGTTTTGAAAAGAACAATTTCCCCCGCCTTGTTTGATCATATAATAGGCTGTAAATCAGCAAGAGAAATATGGGAGACTGTCAACAGGCTGTTCAACAAGAAGGACGAGGCTCGACTACAAATATTGGAGAATGAGCTAGCAAACACGACGCAAGGTAATCTCTCGATTTCGGAATATTTTCTGAAAATCAAGAAGTTATGCTTCGAAATATCGCTTCTTAACCAAGAAGAAGCCATATCTGAAGCAAGGCAGAGACGTTACATAATTCGGGGACTACGCCAAGAATATATCCCGTACATAACATCAATACAAGGATGGGGTCAACAACCATCCTTGGAAGAATTTGAAAATCTTTTGTCCTCACAGGAGACCTTGGCAAAACAAATGGCTGGTATCACTATAAAAGAAGGAGAAGGAGCAGCCTTGTTCACTCACAAGAAGAAGAATTTTCCAGGAAAAGAGAAGAGAAATGAGCATTATCACATTCAAGCCAAAGAAGGAGCATCATCCACAAATAACAAAAGGATCATCAAGTGTTATCGATGCGGCAAACCGGGGCACATGAAGAAATTTTGTCTTACCAAATTGAATGAAAATAATTTGGCTGAACCTGAAAATAAAAATTATCAAAAGGACAATGAAGAAGATTGGACGAGGTGCTTTGTTGCTGAGAAGAAATCTGTCAATGCATTGGCGTCAATAAATTTCTCGGATGACTGGATTGTGGATTTGGCTTGCGGTCATCATGTGACAGGAGATGAAACTAAATTCACTAAGTTTCATAAATATAATGGAAGCGATGCTATTATTACAGCTGACAACACAGGATGCCAATGACAACAATTCCATTACACTAAACAGTGTGTTTAAAGTTCCTGGAGTGAAGAAGAATCACTTATCAGTTGCAAATGTGGTGGATTCTGGAAACTACGTCTTATTTGGACCACAAGACGTGAAATTTCTTCGCAATATCAAAGAGCTAAAGGTGGACGTTGTCCACACTGATAAGAGAATCAATGATTTGTTTGTTTTGTCTGCTGCTTCTTCATACATAAATAAAATGAGCACCAATGACAATGCACACCTTTGGCATGCTAGACTAGGCCATCTTAATTTTAATAAGTTGAAAGTGATGGTGCAAAAGAATTTGGTTCATGGGTTACCAAATTTAAATGGATTTGATCATTTAGAAGTTTGTGAAGGTTGCCAATATGGTAAAGCTCATCGTCTCCCATTTGAGAGGTCTGTTTCTAGATGTATATCTCCTCTCGAACTCATTCACACAGATTTAATGGGTCCAACTCAAACTCCTTCATTCTCTGGATTTGTTTATATGTTACTCTTCATTGATGATTTTTCAAGATTCACATGGGTTTACTTTGTGAAGAATAAATCAGAAGTCTTCTCTAGATTTCTGGAATTCAAAGAAACAGTGGAGGGAGAGTTTGGTGGAAAAATTAAGCGATTGCGATCAGATAATGGGGGAGAATTTACATCTACTGAGTTCCTCTCTTTCTGCCGTAAACATGGCATTAAAAGAGAACTTTCATGTGCCGAAACGCCACAACAAAATGGAGTCGCAGAGAAAAAAATTCGACACCTAGTAGAGACCTGTAAAAGCTGGATGTATGCCAAAAATATGCCAAGAGCCTTGTGGGCAGAATCAATGAAATGCGCTGCACATGTCATTAACCGGGTACCGCTTAGTCCAACAAATATGCAGTCTCCCTATGAATTGTTGTTTGGCGAAAAACCCAATGTGAAGCATCTCAAGGTTTTTGGATCAATTTGCTACGTTCATGTGCCGGAGTCGCAAAGAACCAAGTTGGATGCAAAAGCAAGAAAATGCATTTTTGTGGGATACGATGAAAGAAAAAAGGGCTGGAAATGCATGGATCCTATCTCCAACAAATTTATTGTCTCCAGGGATGTCATCTTTGATGAAATGTCAAACTTTTATGTGCTTAACCAAGAAGAAACAGATCAACAAAATTCAGCAAACTTGGAGCATCTACCTTTTGTAACTGATATTTCAACATCGATTGAAAGCACTCCAAGTTTGTCCAAAGATCAAAGTGAAAGGGGGAGCCCATGTTCCAATGAAGACGATGAAGAACAAGAAGAAAACTCACAAGAGGAATTGCACAATCAAAGACAACGCAAAAATATTGTCAAACCAGCTCGCTATCGAGATGAAAATTTTTGAGTACATATTCTTGTTATTTGCAGGACCTTTTGATGATGCAGAGCCTACTTGTTTCAATGAAGCCAAAGGAGTAAAATAATGGGAGATGGCAATGGATGAAGAGATGGAGGCGTTGAAGAAAAATGAAACATGGAGCCTCGTTCCTAAACCCGAAGGAGTGCAGCCCATTTCATGTAAATGGGTGTATAATATCAAAAGAAGGGCAGATGGCTCCATAGACAGATTCAAGGCAAGGTTGGTTGCTCGAGGTTTTTCACAAAAATATGGCGAAGATTATGAGGAAACGTTCAGCCCCGTTGCTAAGATGACATCCGTCAGAACCATCATTGCATTGGCAGCAGGTTCTGGATGGAAATTGTGGCAACTCGATGTTAAGAATGCTTTTTTATATGGGGAACTTGACAAGAACATCTACATGGAGCAACCACCTGGGTATGTTTCTTCCTCACATTCTAATTATGTTTGCAAGCTTCATAAAGCACTTTATGGTTTAAAACAAGCTCCACGGGCTTGGTAGGGAAAAATCACTGATTATTTACAATTTTGTGGATATCTTGCTTCAAATGCTGATCAAAGTCTGTTTGTCAAGAAAAAAAGGAGCTTGCATATTATTGCGCTTTTGTACGTAGACGATATGATTATAACAGGGAATGATGGGAACAATTGAAGGTACGCTTTGACATGAAAAATCTGGGAGAAATGAATAATTTTCTTGGTCTGGAAGTGGACAGCTTGAATAATGGAATATTTGTGGGCCAAGAGAATTATTCAAAGAAGTTGGTAAGCAAGTTTCTCCAAAACTGCAGCAAGAAATGCTCAACTCCACTTGATGTGAATGTGAAGTTAAGAAAAGGAGAAGGCTCTCTCTTAGAAGATCCTCGTCCATATCGGGCCTTAGTTGGAAGTCTTATTTATTTAACCATTACAAGGCCAGACATTGCTTTTGCTGTGGGACTAGTTAGCAGATTTATGCAATCACCAAGGAAACCACATCTTCAAGCGGCCAAAAGAATTCTGCAATATGTTAATTCTACTGCAGACCTTGGGTTGTTCTACAAAAAGGGTGTAGATGTTTCATTGCTTGGCTTTGCTGATGCTGACTTAGGAGGAGATTTGGATGACCGAAGATCTACATCAGGCTATGTTTTCTTTTGTGGGCCTACATGTATCTCTTGGTGTAATAAAAAGCAAGATTCAGTTTCACTCTCAACTACAGAAGCTGAATACAAGGCATCCACATTAGTAGCTCAAGAGTGCATTTGGTTGCGACGACTTTTCAGTGATGTTCACAAGGAGATTCTTAAGGCCACTATACTATATGGCGATAATCAAAGTGTTCTAAAGCTTGCATCGAATCCAGTTTGTCATGCAAGAACAAAACATATTGAATTGGAACATCACTTTATTTGTGAAAAAGTTCTAGATGGAGTAATCTCTGCACTTGAAGTTCGAAGTAGCGAAAATATTGCGGATATATTTACCAAATCACTTTCTAGAGGACCCTTTGAAAAGCTTCGATCTATGCTCGGTCTGACTTTTAGAAAATTGCTTTAAGGGGGAGTGTTGAAAGTTAAAGCAATTTCTTGAAACTTCCATATTAATGTTCCACTATCCTTTTCAAATACCTGTTGGTATTACGAGAAGACTTTAATGTTGTATTAGTCCCAATGCAATCTAGAATCCTCCTACTCTAGATAATTCCATTGTACACTATAAATATTTCTTTGTATATTTCCAAAAGCATTGAGTGAATAACATAGAGTTCTTCAATATTCCCGAATACCATAGTCTTCATATTTATTAGTCATTTTCATTGAAGCTTTACACATTAATTTCATCTTACGATCTTGGGCTAGTGAATTGATTTCACTATTGCAATATTTCACTTGAAAACCTTGAATTAAACTCTTGAGAGCATCTCTATAAGCAGAGGCTATAATATATTATCTACAGAAAAATATTGCTGCCCCCTCATATATATATACTATGCTTCTCTAATCTTCTATAATATATTATTTAGAGAAAAAGATTCTTGGGTCTGAGGTTGATGTAGGCAGAAAGAGCGGAGCATGATCTTGAGTATCTGAAAGGTATGTTTAATCGAATAATTGCTGTTGTTCTCTATTTTATTTGTTTGTTGTTGTTCTCTGTTTTTGTTAAAATTGAATAATTTGTTTTAAATGCTTTGTAATTATGCCCGAGATAGTTAGTTCTTTTTTGTTCAGTCGCTTCATGTATGCCATCGATGCATAAGCTTGTGGATAAATTGTTGACTGAATCAATTTAGAATGTGGCTTCAATTTGATCCATAGATGATATAAATAGGCTCTGTACTGACTACTAAAATGCCCTTTACTTATGAGATACGAAGTTCATTGATATCATCAGGCACGACTCCTCACTTGAGTGAGTGACTTGGGTTCGATTCCCTTTGGGAACGAATAGGAGGGAGTTATTTGCTTTTTTTTGCTTTATTTTTTGTGCATTTTTATAAACAATAATTAATAACATGATACTTATAAATTGGGTGCTTCTTCACTTGTATGATAGCTCCTATTATTTTTTATCTTTTCCTTGTTATTTCCCTTTTTTTTTTTTGCCCTGCTCATGTTTCCTTAACTATCTTTCGTTAGTCATCAAATAGCACATAAAGATTTAGAGTTTAAGGAGCAGTTTCTGTGAATGATAGCAATTAGAGTTTAGCTCATGCTTGTGTAAAAACTGAGAGAATAAGAGATCAGTTTTATCATTCTACTAGACATTGTATTGGAGATCAGGGGATATGATAATTGCACTCATCTTAGGACTGAAAGTTATAGCAAGTTCCCACTTCCCCCGTTGGCCATTGCTCCGAAATATTGTGGAAAGGATATGAGTGCATTGGATGGATGCTTAATTATTAGTTTGAATCATTACGAGACGTGTGTCTTTGATGGAAGCTGCAGAGAAGAAGTCATGGGTTAAACTATTTTCGCTGCAACTCCCTTATTGTATCTTTGAACATCTGCCGCATTTCACGCTTGTGGCTTATTTGAAGGAAAAACAGGAAGCTGTTGTGCAGTACTCGCTTGGTTTGATGATATTGGGATTAATAATTCCTTCATGAGGGTTCGCATTTTGCTTCTTCTAAAATTTTTCCGGGAAGTCTTGTTCGACTACGCACTGCTGCAAAGAGGAATAGTAAGAAAAGAGATTCAAGGTAAAAATACTCTGCTTCCCTCTTTATTTATGATAGATTTGAGATTTGATTTGTGAATTGTTTTTATTAGGAAATGGATGTGGAAAAACACATTGAGTAGGTGCTTTCTTCCCATGGTGGATTGAGGAATAAAGCTCCAGCTATGGTATGTTTGTTTAGAATTTGGGAAGTGACTTTTGTAATTATAAATTTGGAAATGATATATTTTAATTATTTATTTTCGAATTGATACAGTATGAAAAAAAATAATTTATTATTGAACTCATGTATATTCTATTATGCAAAAATTTTGTATCAATTTGAGAATAATGTACTAATTTGAAATTATTCCTATAAATTTTAATTTGCGTCTATTTATTTTTATTTTCGTATAGAATTTTAAAACCTCTAAAATTCTATTTTATCCTACTTAATATTTTTTTTCAAACACAAGTAATCCCGCTACGATGAGTAGCACTGTTTTACTTTTATTATTTAAAGTTTACACATTTATTCAATCATTCAGCCTTACATTTTACAATATAATATAGTTTTCTTTTATCTAATTTTTCAAAATTCTGCTATATTAAATTCTATAAAATTCACACTTCCAAACACATATGTAATCCTTATATAAATTTTTACTTTAGTTCAAATAAACTCTAATCAATAAACAAACAATAGATGAAATATTAATTGAAGTTATGATATAACAATGTCCTATTTTAGAATTAAGTAGACTAGTCTAAACTCTAAAATTTGTCTGCATCTAACATTATTAGGATGTTTATCCTTGCAGTTTGATGATTTGTGTAAAAGATGATGAAAACTACTGCTGCTTTGGTGACCCTTTTGGTACTGAATATATTTGTTATTATGATGTTAATTTTTGTAAATCAGACTATGGACTTATTGGGATTATGAATGTATGATGATGACAATGACAAGTGGTCGTATTTCCTTGTTACAACGTTGATAGAAATTCTGGAAAATGTTTTTTCTCCTGTAATTTTATCATATTTGGATTTGAGCGTGTTTAATTTTTCATCCCATAACTTACCTACTTTAAATATTTTGACTTCTTAATTTTGTAAATTTAAAAGTAACAATCAAAATTAAAACGTGGTAAAACTTATGGCGAACTAAATGTTTTTTTCCTAGAAATTACATAAAAAAATTATGTGGCACACACAATCTCTAGAACCATTTTCTGAGATAAACCTGGTAGTCAATTATTTAAAATATTAAATAGATTAAATGAAATGGTATCATGGATCTTAATTAAATTCGAAGTTTAGTTTTGATTTTCGATTTAAGTAAGGTCAAGTTATTTGCTTGACCAGATTGAATATAAATTTGTGATGGGTATAATAAAACAAGCAACATACAAAATTTTGTTCATATATAAAATATTTTATAATATTTTTTAATAAAAAAAATCCGAAAATGCACTATTTGCAGTGTCAATTCAGTCATGTATTTAATTTTGCCAATTAGGTCCTAATACAAAAAAAAAAAAAAAACAACTTATGTATTTTGTGCATTTTTGGGTTAATTAGGACCTAGTTGACGAAATTTGATTAGATACCTAGCTAAATTGATAAAACGAATAAATTAGAGGAACAAAAAAGTGATATTTTGTGTAATTCTTAATCAGCTAGAACGTAATTAGTAGGCAAGCTCATTAATAATTTCATTAAGAAACAATGATATACCGTCACACTATACACATATTCCTCAAAATCTAGGATTCTTTCTTTTGTCTACTCTCTTCCACATTTTTTTCCTATTTCGCCGCCCCTCATAGATCTGTCATCTTTGTTTCGTGTACCATTACTTCACCGCCTCTTTTATGTCATTGCTCCTTTCCCAATGTGCTCACCATTCTTTTCTCTATAATAAAAGTATTAATCGTCATCTTCACTTGTTGTCATTGCCGTCCATTGCAGCCGTGCAATCCCCCAGGTCACAATCGCCACCATCGTCTTCCCATCCAGATCACAATGAGTATGTTTATCTCTTTAATTAAATAAAATTTTAATGTTTATCTCTTCCCATTGGATAATGCTCCGTGTTATAATTAAATTTTTATGAAGACAATTTGATTTAATTTTGATGTGGATAATTCTCTCGTGTTAATTGAATTTTAATAGATATATTTTCAAACATCACAAATTAAATATTTTTATATACTTTTATAAACTATAATATTCATTAATTTGCAATAAAATTTAATTTTTATATTATAATATTCATTAATATGCACTATACATTAAAATAGTCTAAATAAAATATTCGAATAATCACACGTATATGATAAAAATATTATAATTAGATAATTTATTAAAATTGTATATTTTAAAATTTTATTGTATTACTTATTATTATATAATATTTGATAATATTAAATAATATAAATATCAAATGAAGTGGGGTGGGGTGGGGTGGGGGTAGGATAGAGTAGGGGTGGAATAACTAGATGATGATGTTTGTGAGCCATATGGGTAAAAAAATTGTTCGATATTGAAGATGGATAGAAAAATTATTTATATTTGAAGTGGGTAAAATAAATTTTTTGAAATTGAAAATGAGTATTTTAATTGTCTTCCTTAAGTTATCTTATCTAATTTGATATTTGGTTTAATGGACAAAGGCCAAAGATTAATAAAAAGTCCAAGACTAAAATTCAGCTTATCTTATGAATGATAGATAATATTTTCTTAGAGAAGATATATGATAATTATTTATTGTATTTATCTTTACTAAAATTATTTTCTTATATTTTGGAATGAAAAGACTATAATCACTTCATTTTGTTTATGATATACATGACAAAATTGTCAATTGCATATTTTATTTATTATTAATCCTACCATCCAAACCTTTAAAATGAAATTATCGGGGCGCTTGTTTAAAATTCTTCAATGGTAATGGGAATGAAATTTAATTTTCCTTTTTTACCCTACATATGTTGAATGTGTGTTTGTATTTATGGTGGTTATATCAATAGTGTTGTGCTCCAATTTTGGAAAAAATAGACATAAAAGAAAGATGTTGGTTGTGGTATGGGGGATTGATTGAGGAGGATGATTATAAGGTGAAGATGGGGTAATCAAATGTGGGTGTTGATTTTCTTATTTAGGAGGAAAAACAATGTTATGTACCTCATTTGTTCTCATTAAATACTATAATTACTACAATTATATCTCAATTCCCATTACCATTGAAGGATTTCCATACCAAGCGCCCCCTTACATATCTAATTATCTTAATCCATCAATCCAAACATATTATTTAATTCACAAATAACGATCTCTAAATTATAATCTTAGCTAATCTATCTTGAATTATTTATCTTGTCTGTTGAACCAAATAAGACCTATATAGATAGGAGGAAAACGTACATTTAATCTAAACTTATAGAGGGATAAAAAAAATTATTATAAAACTCTAAACTTAAATATAATATAAATAAATGGCCTGCAAGTCTTAGCAGCATTTCTCACATCTTCTCTTCTCTGTTATCATCATCATTTTTACCTTTTGCTCCAAAAATGTCAGATGTTCCATCTGAACTCTGCCGGTAAATACTTCTTCGACTACCAGCAATGTCCCTCTTCCTCTTCAGAAGTGTTTGTAAGGCATGGCAGTGCATGATCGACGATCCAGCCTTCATCAAAGAACACACCAACTCCCACACCCTTGTTGTCAGAAATAGAACAGGGGATCCCCTGTATTCCTTCTCTCTGGACTCGCTAAACTTTACAAAGGGCCCTCAACAGATTGATGCTTCCCATGCCAAACAATTGATCCACCAGAGGCATGCCAGCTTTACATGAAGGTCCTTTCTTGAATTCTTGCAACGGTTTAATTTTCATTTCTCTCAAAAACCCAGAGAAAAAGTGGACGATATTACATAATTATATAGCATCTCTTTTTATATTAATGTAGATAAAATAACACATATTTATTTATGCATATTTTAAATTAGATGATTAGTCTTTTTGTAATTCATCCACAATAGTGAAACATGAGATGTTAAATAATTATATAACATGATATGTTAATCCAAGTAAGGTTACTGGTCATCATTTTAAAAAATTGAGTCAAATATATATATTAAGCCATTGCTATTGTTTGCAAACACCCACTGTATATATCATATGTCCTCAAGTATCTACACCACACCTAAATACGATTTTCATATTTTGTTTAGTTTTTAAACGAAATGTTCCATTTATATTTTTAATTTCTTAATATTCAAGATGTTTACATTTAATTTGACATGATACATACACGTCGATATTAATATATATGAATTCAATAAATGGATAAAAAAAAATCTAAAACTCATTAAATATGTATACTCATCTCATTAAATAATAAATTTTTAGTTAATTATTATTCCCTCTCCCAGGGAAATTCGTATGCTTCTACAAATTTTTTTAAAAAATAAAGTAGTAGCGTATCAATAAATATGTGTATAATTTTTTTGCAGACACAAAGATCAATGAAGCGAACTGTGAAGAAGGTTCAAGGCGAAACTCGAACCAGTACGTCCCCATGGCAGGTGTGACTGGAATCATGCGCAGCATCCTCCCTTCCCATGTAAGAATTGCTGATGATGTTAAGGAGACGGTTCAAGAATGCGTCAGTGAATTCATTAGCTTCGGCAAATGACAAATGTCATCGTGAGTGCGATCACCGCTGAGGACATCATTATTTACATGAACTGGGGAATGCCACAAGTTGCCCCTACCAACTGCTTTAGGATTAAAGTGGTGTTTTTTGTTTGGGCTGTATGTGAACTTCTATTGTTGGTGTACCGTTTGAATTTAAACGTGTAGCTTATTTGAAGAGAAAAGAGCAACTTATTCTCCAGTATATTAGGACTAATTCTGTCCTTAAGTTTTCCATTTATGACTTACCGTATATTCATTCTTTCTCTAATTTGTCCGAGGAGCCTTGTTCATAATATTTGGGAAGTATTAGTTCATAATATTTTTCAAAAAAAAAATTTGGGATGGCCCACTGAAGCCCGCACCCCGCCATTAAATGGGTTGGGTTAGAGTTTTGGCAGCCCGCCTCGCTCTGCTCCTAAAAGGCGGACTTTTGCGGGTATAGGCCCGCCCCGCCCCGCCGGCCCGTTTTGACAGCTCTAATATTAAGATAGGTCTTTTATTCTTTATCTTTAGAGTAAATTGCACTTTTTGTCTCATGAGAATTTATATTTGACAGATCTGATCCCACGTACTTTTTTGGTCCTTTTTTTAGTATATTTAATCCCACCCGTAAAAATAAATTGCACATATAATCCCATGAGAATTTTACTCAACAGATTTTGGTCCCACTTTAATCCATTAATTTCAACGAAAAATATTATAGGACCATTTATGTTAAAAAAGGGCCAAATTCATTAGCACAAATTCTCATGGGACTAATTGTGCAACCCTTTATCTTTATAAAAAAAATGATTTTCATCATTTATCTTTTCGAAAAAATTGATTTTCATCCTTATTAAAATATAAAGGACTAAAATCAGATTCTAATAGTTAGACGACCAAAATCATAATAAATGAAAGATAAAGGACTAAACAAATATTTTTCCTTTTTTTAATTAGTGAATTTTTTAATGGTTGCATTTTTTAAGTTACAATCAAACTTAAAAAACTTTGGTTGCCTAACATGTGAAAAATAGTCGTTAATTTTTGTAACTCAGGGGGTGTAATGTGGATTACCGACATAGTTTTTACATTATTTGTTGGATTACACTGGAGGAAAATTTAAAGACTCTTCTATATACACTAGTTGTTTTTTGGGAAGCAACAAAGGATACACTTTTGGTCCAAAAGAATGAGTTCATTTCAAAATGGTCCATTTTCTTTTGAAATTTTTAGTCCTGTAGTTTTTTTCGATATTATTAGGCTCAAGAGAATGAGTAGTTTCCAGTTTAAGTCCAAAGAGATTAAGTAAACACTACAGTTTAATCCCAAAATAGCAATTTTTATCCTTAAAAATTAGGAATGGGACCAAAATCTCACAAACAAGGACCAATTTCGTAAATAGGTACCAAAAGTGTTTCGGATTCATTCTCTTGGGACTAAAAATGAAATTTTCCCTTGAAAGTAATGAAACATGAAATGAAGCGATGAAACAATCACATCAAAATATGCAATAATGAATGCACTAAAAGATTGATATTAATTTTGGTGATCGTATAATTCAGCACTTGCATATGTAGCCATATTTCATGTTAAACTATTTTCAAACTTGTTGGTACATTCATAGACATTTACTAACATACTAGGTTGTATATCCTTGCAACTTGAAGTTGTGTGTAAGAGATGTCGGGGACAAGTGCTGTTCAGATAACTATTTATGCAGTGAAGATTCGTGTAGGCTTTGTAAGGAAGAGTAACCTTGTGAGAAATCACCGGATGTCTGAGACTGGCTTTTGCATTATGAAGCTAAAATGTTAGCTTATGAATGTACGTAAGATGTTCACAAGTGCGCGTGACTCCACTGGTCTACTCTGACGTTTGCATTTCATTGAGAGTCGTATATAAGATTTCGTTTCGTAAGAAGGAAACACAAGAATACTTTATTACTGGCCATCAAAAGATTGACATGCAACCTGGATCAAACAATTGATCCACCGAAGCTGGCAATTGAGGCATGTATTCAGAGATAAAAAGATTTTTGGTTCCATAACTTATGAGTGTCCGATTATGGTCCCAAAAATTTTAACTTTTCAATTTTGGTCCCCTAACTCTTTGTGTTGTCCAATTTTGATCCCATTTTTACCGAAAAATATAAATAATATTATTTTTTGCCATGCACAACACATGTTGTGGTTGAATATGGAATTTTCCGCTACTCTTGCTGACGTAGGACCTTATCGGCAAATTTTGAATATATACATAACTAAATTGATAAAGTAGATAAATAAATGGCCATTTCAATAAAAATAAAAAGATAATTGATAAACTTGGTTTAAATCCCGAAAAATGCACAAAATGCTACCATTTTGATTCTTAATTTATTTTCATTATCAATTAAGTCATGTATCTATTCTAATTCCGGCAATTAGGTCCTATTAAAAAATTTAACTCATGTATATTTTGCATTTTTGAGTAATTTTTGTCCGTTAAGATCTAATTAGTAAAAAGTGATTAGATTCATAACACATTAGTAAAATAAATAAATAAAATATCATTTCATTAAAATTGAATGATAGAGGATGACCTATATTCAAATTTCACATGCCCATGAACACAACTTCAACTTGGTTATTGTTCAATTTCGTAAAATTGGCTTCATTTTTTCCAGGCTTATTTAAACTCTCTCTTTGGGCCAATATTATAGAGCAAGCCCAATAATAATTTCATTAAGATCCAATCTTATACACTCATTCTATACACATATTCCCCAAAACCCTAGTTTTCTTTCTTTTATATACTCCTTTCCACCTATTTCCCTCTTCCAGTGCTCCTTATAGATCTGCCGCCTCTGCATCGTGCACCATTCCTCCGCTGCCTCTTTTATGTCATTGCTCCTTTTCTAATTTGCTCGCTATATTTTTCTCCCCAACAAAATCAACAATCATAGTCTTCTCTTGTTGTCATTGTCGCCCAACGCAGCCGTGCAACCCCCCTCCCCCCAATGCACAGACGCCACCATCGTCTTTCTATCAAGCTCACAATGGGTATGTTGAAAACTCTTTAATTAAATAAAATTTTAATGCATGTATCTATCAATTGGGTATATAACCAAGCTCTTTCATTTATTGTGTTTACTCACGCATATTTGTATCGATTGATTATTTTTAATTTCACATTATTTATCAGTTAAACAAAATTTTAAGAATATGTAGAGGGTATTTGATATTTCATTTGAACTATCTGGTTCTTTTGGTAATTTAAATAAACTTTAAGTGAAGTTTGGGTAATTGACACAACTTTAATACATGATGTGTGAATTAAACAATATCATTTAGAAAGTCACTCACATGCAAAAATTGCACATGTAATTTTAGTGTATTTAAGAAAAAAATAAAAACTTACAAATTTAAGTGGGTCAATTGAATTTTTCAAAAAAAATAAAAATCACATCAAGACAAAACATAAAATTCGCTCGATGTCGTTATAGAAACAAAATTTTGTCTTTATAATGACTATAAGGACAAATACTTGTTCATAAGATCATAAAATGCGTGTTTCTTAAATTATTGTTCACTACTTTAAATCATGGGTTTCTTTTTTTCTTTATTTGTATTTGTATTAATTTTATTCGTATAGTAACATATATTTCTCCATATAATAACACATTGTGTTCATATAATAGCATATTTTGCTAATCTTACATTTGCTACTATGAAGATAAATATTTATTTTTGTAAGGACCATTATGTACCACTTATCCTATAATAACACATAATTATTTGTACAGTGACACATATTCGTCTTTATAGTAATACAACAAGACATCAATTTTTATTTTAGGTTTTGTGCGATTATTTAAAAGATTTATTTGACCAAAAGTGACTATGTTAGAATTGGTAATTGAATGGATCTTAACCCATGCAACAATTGCATAATTTTTTGAGTAGATTTTATATGAAAATAGTTCATGATAGGCTTATTACGAAATTGTTTTAAAATATCCAATATTTGGTTAAGTGTATCAAAATATTAATTAGGAGTATCAAAAGTTGGAGTCAATAAAATTTATAACAATTATAATATAATAATATTGACTCAAATTTTTTGATACTTCTGATGAGATCTTTGATACACCTGGTCAAATATTTAATATTTTAAAATTGGTTTATGCTAAACGTATCACGAACCATTTTCATATAAAATTTTGCCCAATTATTTTTTATCATTTATTAATACAATTCTCGTCCCTAAGAATTTTGCATACTTCTCTTTTAAGTTTGCCCCACAAAATTAAGTTCGCATATTTGCCACATGAAAATATTCCTTAAAATCTTCATTCACAATATCTGCTTCACAGTCACATTTTATT